>SNQJ01S0016382.1:86573-102910 GCA_010110895.2 Picea sitchensis | reverse complement strand
TGTAATGAGGGGGATAAATTAATTGAAACCGAGGGTTTTTAAATTTAAAGAAGAATTAAAATTATTAAAGAGTGGGATCATAAAAATTTAGGATTTTAAAAATATATTGAAAAGACTATTAAGCGCATTTATCATTTTGGGTTTAACAAAAAAAATAATAATAATAAAAGAGAGAAAAAAAATAAAAAAAAATGAGGAACTTGTAATAAAGGAAACTTAAAAATGGAAAGTAGGAGACATAGGGTAAAAAGCGAAAAGGAATCAACATTTAAGGAGTTACTAAAAATCAGAAACTTCATTTTAGGAAGGTTATTAAAAGCATGAGAGGGGATCTAGGAACCCTAGGAGTAATTTTAGGAGAAACTTTAGGGGGAGTGAGGGAATTGAGTCTTTTTTTAAAATTAAAGAAATTAATTTGGAGAACCATGGGGGATGAGTGACACTTGGACGACAGAGAATGTTTAGAGGTTTGTCATTAAAAATTAATTTAATAATGATTTAGGAAAGTAGGTGGGTCTCAAATTTCTATAAAAGAAGGGGAAAAGAAGGAAGGGAGGGGAACGGTTAGCGTAACGTTACGTTTCCGTATTGTGTCTTGACGGATTTCTTATGAGAAGTTGGGTTTATCTCAGCTGTGTTGGAGTGGTAGCTCAGCCGTGGAGGCGAGCTGAGAAGCTAGTCTTATCTCTGTATCTTGTGTGGCCCCTTTGCGGCTCGGGGGGCTAAGGGGGAAGCAGAGTACCCCTAGCGATTGGTTGGGAGGTACCGGTGAGCCTTCTACGGTCGGCAAGCAGAAGCAGCACGGAGCGATGGAAGCGGGACGGAGCGCGGGACGTCGTCCGAGGTAAGCGAAAGGCAATGGTATGATTTTAATAGGTGAAGAAGAATGCATTTTTATATTCTCCAATTCTAATGTTATTGATGCTGCATATTTCCCTTTCATTCATCGTTTTAGACTGTATAGAATCGTTCTGCTGAAATCCTGAACTTTGCAAACTTAAATGATGGTGGGGAAATGTGTAAATTTTAATAATTGTTGTTCTGGAAAGTTGTTCGATCTTCCGAAAAACGTTCAACACGACAATTCATATTACCTCTGGCCATTTGATTTATCTTCTGGAAAATCAATTTATCCTAGCATTTCAATTTATTTTTTGTCAATTCATTATCTTCCGGCAATGCGTTTGGGGCGTTTTTGGTCTGTGTTTTAACGGTTTCATGAGCTGCGTTTTTTTTTCATTTTGTTTTGGGCGTTTCGCCACTGTATATTGGGCATTTTTAGCAACTGCAATCTAAGGGTGATCTGAACGCCAATATGAAACTCCTTACACTTCCTTCCATCTATTGGGGTCTGCATTTTATTACATTTCGTTTTACCCACTGTGGACTGTGTGGTTAATGGTAAGTGCAAAATTTAATGCAATCTGAACGCATTTCAAATCACTTGCATTTCAAATTAGTTATTGGAGGTCTGCGAATTTAATGACAAATGCAAACCTCATGCAATCTGAATGCATATCAAATCGCTTTACATTTCAAATTAGTTATTGGAGTTCTGCGATTTTAATGACAATGCAAAACCTCATGAAATCTGAATGCCACTTTGAAGCTCTGTACATTTCATTTTAGTTATTGGGGGTCTGCCTTTTAAATGAAAAATACAACTAAATGAAATCTGAACGCAATCTGAATCCCATCACATTCGTTTATTTTTGGGGTTGGCGTGTTACTGGTGAATGCGAATCTCATTGTCGTCTGAATGCAAATCTGACTTTCATTACCTTTCGTAAATGGTTATGGTCTGCGTTTTATTCTGGGTCAGCGTTCCTCTTTCCTAGGCGAAATCATAGAGGCGTTATCCTTTTTGGGGTCTGTGTTTTCGTTGCGTACAAAGGCATTTATTTCGAGGACGTTTCGGGATGCGTTTGTTGTTTACCTGTTACTACGCGCGAAGTTAACCCTGTAAAGCTTTAATTCCGCCAAATTATATGATATGATGTCATTTCTGTATATCGATTTTCAAATTGTTGCTACCTTTAATTATGGTCTTTTTATATTTGATTTTTGGCATTTTCAATATTGCAATTTTATTATGGTCATTTAAAACTACTATTTTATGTATTGCCTTTTCCTTAATATTAATGTTACCTCGTTAGTTTCAAGTCGATGTTACCTATTGATTGATATGTAGTTGTTATTGAGTTAGTAATGGCCTCTCCTTATCCCTCACAAAGATTAATTTTAAAGAAAAGGGGAGTAAAAGCAGCGTGAACACTATCTTATTTCCTTTCAGTTAATATGGAATTAAATGACTAAATTTGTTAACTATTTTTTTGTGGTAAGAAATGTCGGGTTCTAACGCCCCTTTATCCTTTTTCTACATTATGGTTAATAACGCTGCAGTTGGTAAGTCTGTTCTGGAATATTGATGTTTTTTCCTTATTGTATTGAAATTCTAATGGGTTATGTATATTGAGTTTTTTTGGAAGGTCGATGCATTAATTATTGAGTTTATTAAGATTAAATGGAAAGTTATGCATACGGAGTTGTATGGAAGGTTTTGTATATTGAGTTGAGTTAGACGACTCCTTTGGAAAATATGAAAAGCAACATAAAATGCAATATTAGAAGCAATATTAATATGTGTTTAAATAGAGAGGTTAATACTAGTCTAAAGCGAAATGTTAATATTTGTTTAAACTGCCTTGTAAATACTTGTTCGAATGGAAATACTGATATTTGTTTAAAGTGAAATGTTAATAATGATGTTTAAAGCGATATGATAGTATTTTTTAACTGCCATGTTAATACTTGTTCAATTTGCAAGGTTAATGTTTGTTTAATTGAAATGTTAATGATGATGTTTAAGCGCAATGTTAATATTTGTTTAACTACAATGATAATACTTGTTCAATTGAAATGTTAATATTTTTTTAAATTGAAATGTTATTGATGATGTTTAAAGAGCAATATTAACCCTTGTACAGTCATTGTAAAGTATGGTAATAATGGGGAGGCAAGGTGAGATATTATGGAGAATTTGACTAGTATTCAATCACGGATGAGTCATAGACATTGCCTGGTCTTTAATTTTAATGGTCGTCGTCCGAGTCTTTGTCTTGTGCCTTCTATAGAAGACGTGGTTTCTCTTTCGTCTATGGTTACGCTGGGTTGTAAAAATTTGTTGATTGGTCTGCTTGTGTCGGGCGGGATATAGATACCTTCTGTGGCCTTAGCATATATGTCTGAGTGTATTTTTCTGTGTAAAGATCCAGTGTCGTATCAAGAGTCTTGAGCCCTTTAAAGGCAGGGTTCCACTCTTGCGACACACCTGATGGAGGATACTAGTTTCTTCTTGAGCAGTCGGCCATGAGCCTGTCTAATCTTCTTTCGAGAAGACATAAGACTAAACGCCCTTCTTTTCTGTGCAGAAATAGTAAACTCTACCATTGGATTCTTCCGTCTGTGACTGTACTGTACTTAACACCTGGTGTCATTTTCTGCTTATAGCTACTAGTTGTACGCCATATGTCTAGGGGCATTTATTGCTTGTTGTCATTGTGATAGGTCGGGGTCGTCTTGTTGTGTTCATCTTTCTTGCGTCTCGTTCTAGGTCAGGTTACTAGTTTCTGCCTGAGCAGTCGGCCAAGAGCTTTTCTAATCTTCTTTTGAGAAGACATAAGACTAAACGCCTTTCTTTCTTGTGTAGAAATAGTAACCCTAACACCATGGATTCTTCCATCTGTGTTCTTACTATGCAACCCCAGTATGTATTAATGATTGTGTTGATCACCTTATGCCTATGGTCGTATGTTGTTGCAATTACTCATTGTGTGTCTTCCGTCTTCTTGTGATGAACATCGTGGTTGCATCTTGTTGGTTTTAGAGTGGCGACATAGAGTCAAGTGTGTTGTTACTTCTACACGCGCGCACACACCTTACACAAAAAAAAAAAATTGCACCTGTTACTAGAATGGTTGTTGTAACGAGCTAGATCGTTACAGCTATCTTGTCTTAAGAAGAGAAGTAAAGTTTCTCGAAGTTTTATTTCTGTGAAGTTCCTTTTCATTTTGTAGATCTTAGCACAGGCTGTATTTACATTTCCATTAATGTTAATGCTTGATATCTTTCGGGTTTAATCTTATTCTGAATTTGGTTTGGGTTATTCGTGCATTTCTATTTTTGGTCTCCTCGTTTCAAATTTCCCAAAGGCTTACCATTTTAACCCCCTAGTAAATCTCAATTTAGGGTTACATAATGCACAAAAGTCGTTCTCCTTCACGCTCCCTCCCGGTAGTGTACAACGACACCGAAGTTGCGAACATGTGAGGTTTTGTAAGGTTTGTTGGTACATTTTGTGGTAACACCTCTTTCTTCCTTACTTTGAGGGGTGAGTCCATCTGAGGGTACTATACTCAGAACCTTATTATTCTTGACCAAGAAAAAAAAACCTACAGTGAATTCTTACTTGGTATAATTATAAAATCCGTCTAAGATGTTCACATACAGTTCCTGGAACTACCTTACGGTATGGACTTTGAGATAATAGTTATGTGTGTGCTTTACAAGAAAAAAATGTCCTCCATCAAAATGAAAGTCGATTAGTAGTTTCCTTCGTGTTGGTAATACTATAAGTTGCAATATGACCTCTTGGGGTCTGGATATGACATCTCTATACTAGCTGCTTGGTTCCTCGTTACTTTATGTAAATATGATTCTAGGGAGGTTTAAAACATGTCCTTGGCACAACTCAAATTATAACGTTTATGTATTAAGGAAACTAATACTGTCATCTATTTCACATTGTTTAAATACATTGATTGTTGTAACTATCTCCCTTTTGGTTTATCATCTTTATTTCATTTATATTATTGGTACAAGTCACTAATGATGGGCCTTGTTGATACGAGGTACCCATCAGGGATTTACTGCACCCTCTTCCTTCAGCCCGATCGTCTATCCAGATTGCAAACAACAAGGAAAGGATCCAAGCCTATGCATCAAAAATATGAGTGTCTCTTCTGCAAGAAAAATAAACTGTTGGTTTAACACTTTTCATTCTGCCAATTTCATTATTTTTCTTCAACTAAAATTTAATAATTTATAAGTTTAGTCTTCTTCTGCAAGACTTCAGTCTGCGCAAGCCCCAGATACCCACAAATGTCTTCGGTGAAACAAGTACTCAGGTTCTGGACACACCAATCCTCAGGTTAAACTCTACAGTATCTAGGTCATACACAAGAGATCGTGGCCTCATCTAGTTTTTTATAAATGGCTCAATCATGACTTCGAAAATGTTTGTTGAATATACCCCGAGGTCGTAATTCCATTTTTGGAGTAGCACCAGTACTTGCACATGTATTTAATCTGTGGTTTGATTTTAAATTGGTTCAATATATGTAATAAACTTTCTTATTTAATAACTGGTGATTCTGGTCAAAAGTATTCGGAAAGATAGGTTGAACCATAGCGAGAATTCGAGCACCGAATTTACTTTTTAGATATGAAAAAAATGGAGTTTGTATTACTCAGCTATGTCTTTTCCGACACTAAAATGTTCCCAGAATTCTGATTTTTTATTCACAGCAATACAAATATTCCATTTATATAGATTTAGTTTCCACTCCATTCGTACATAGTTAATTATATACAAGGAAATTCGATGTACTGTAATTTACCCTACGGCTACCTCTGTAAAGAAGAGATCTAGTTTACAGAAAAAGGGTTGCTTCAATAATTTAACCATGCAATAACTTTTCGACTATCGTAATAAATAAAAGACAATTTCTAACAATTATTCAGAATTTAGTCTAATCGTAAAGAGTCACTCAGAAATTAATTTATAAGATATTATGTTAGCATTTAGACTCCATACCCTCGAACAGATTTGATCCCAGATCTTATATCAAATTCGATGTTAATTGATATACTACATCATGGATTTAATCGTTTACAAGCAAATTGGAAAATACTTCGATCTTAGAATTAGCAAATGCATTACAAAAGATAAATATAATCATTTAAATAGAGAAGGAAAAGATTTAACATATCTGAACAAGTTCGAAGGATTCACCCCCTAGCCTAACCATGAATCCATGACGACAAACTTGGAATCTCCTCAACATAAAATGTCTTTCAGGTTCCACATACTCTTTTTTCCTCACACTCAATCAGTAATGTTCATAGGAGCAAGAAAACTAGTAGTCTTGTTTTCCCCTAGCATACTCGACAATGTCGTGCCTCCTCACATATGTTATTTATCAAAACAATATTTCTACCTAGGTCTTTTCCCTCCCTTGGGAATTTTCGCAGCTTTCTAAATCTCTGATTTTCATGGGATACCAATGGCCAAATCCCTGATTTACCACTTGTAACAATCATCCCTGAGGTAGTTCCAACATGTTCCCACTCATGGAGTCATGGCGAGATGATTTTAACATGGATGTTCCATTTGTCCTCCTGCAATAAATATAAAATATTTTGCTTTCATATAAGTGTCACAGTCAAATCGTTAGTTGGGTCAAATCAGATCTCTTCCCAATAGTCATAATTATTAATTACAATTTACCAAATTCAGAATTTGGAATTGCCATAAATTGCAAAATGTTTCCAAATTCGAATTTACCAAAAACGGAATAATTTTCCTAATAAATTTTGAATTCAAAAATTGTTTATTTTTGGGGATGTCACATCCTTTCCCCCTTCAATAAAATATTGTCCTCATTGTTCGTTCCTTTCTTGGAACATGATTAGATGATATTTTTGCAAATCTCCCTCCAACTCCCAAGTGGCCTACTCAGGAGTAAAGTGCTTCCATTGCACCTTTACCTGTGTGACTGTAACAAACCTAGTTGAATATATGCTTAGGGATTATTAAGTAAAATTAATTCGATAATTAATTATCCTAATATGGTTTTAATTAAACAATGATTAGCATTAATAATATTAATTAATCATTTATTTATTAATTAATTGTTTATAACTTTTGATTAATTAATTAATTGATTGATTGATTACATATCACATTCAATGACTTGAGTAATGAATTAAAGGGGTTAATAATTTTTAGTATATTTAATTAAAGACTTACGTATGAAGGGGGGAAAGAAACATTAAATGGAGGGGATAAGATAATGATGAGGGGATAAGATAATAAATAAAGGGATAAGAAAATTAATGAAGGGGAGGAGAGTCAGTGAAGGAGGAATATGACGGGGAAGAGTCTTAAGGGGAGGATCATTATTTTGGAGGAGGAAGCATTTTGAGGAGGAGGATATATTTTTGTGGGAGATTTTTCTGTGGAGATCTCTGGTGTGAGGAGTTTGGTTTTGGGGGTTTTTGGTGAATCAGAAGCAGGGGGCACCGGTTTGCTAGGGGTTTTGGGCACGGGGGCTAGGATATCCTTACAGTATCCTCGATCTAGGGAGCCGGGCAGGCTGTTCCTAGATGGCAGGGAGGAAAAATCGGTTTTGGGCAGTGTTTGACACAGTTTCAACTTCAACATTGGACCAACGGAGCAGCGGGATTTAGCATCTCAAGTAGGTATTTTTATTTATGAATTTTTGAGTTATTTTCATGCTGTAGATAAATTTTAATATCTGCTGAATATTTTGATTATATGCTGGTGAATGAATTATTTATGCAAATTGCAAAGGGATTATATGTTTAATTGTACAAAATTTTGGAATTAAATAAAATTTAATTATTAAATAAATAATTAAATAAAGCAAGTTCAACATAGAACAAAGAGCGCTCCTCACATGGGCTCAAAACAACCACAACAAAAAGAAGAAGAGGGGATAATGAACCCTCCAACCAACAACAAAAGTAGTCACATGGAAGTTACATCTCTGTACTAGCAACATAGCAGAAGAGAAAACTGCCAAAAGTCTATTGAAATTAAATTGTGCCATAGGCACACAACAGATTTGCTCAAACCCTAGGTTTGCAGGGCAGATTTAGGGCACACTGTAAAAAACGGAACAAAATAAAAAAAAATACACAAAGGAGCTATGGGGATGCCAAAATAGGCCCAACAAATTATGCCCTAAAATTTCAGCCAAAAGACCGAAAAATGACCCTCTGAGCATAAATTTACCCTAAAACAGACCCTGCAATAGCAAAACAACACAAAAAATACCATGGAGAAGCACAGATAGGTAAGGCGAGTCTGGCTACTTTTACCCCACGTGGATCCTTCACATGTGAATCTAGCGATGGGGTTTCAGGAGGGTGGATACCGATGCTCGCCTTCATCAAACAAAAAAGCAATGATATCAACCTGCTCTACTCCTACGGTTATATTCGGGGGACGACATATAGAAACAGGCCTAAAACGAACAAATTCTTTGTTGCAGTTCATATAATAGCGGAAAAACACACAAATTTCTTCCCTAAATCAAATCTATAGAGATTCTAGGGAAAAATAATTTCTGCAACAACTCAAAAATAGAAAACCTTCGTTCAATTTGATGCCCTAGCTACAAAACATGCAGAAATATGCACAATCTCACCATCGAAGCAGTTATCAGCAATGCCAAGTCTTCGAGGAGCTCTCCAGTGCCTACACCAATTCATATGGAAGAGGAGCCCCAAGGGAATAATGTGCAACGCGAGGGAGAATCTTACACTACTAGATAGAATAGACCCGGTCGAAAACTCCTGCCATTCCAGCCAGTTTGATTCTGAACAGATCTACAGGTTGAACCCACAATAATTCCGATCATGAGCCACTCTGAGTCTTTTTCTATGTATGGAAACCCCCCCCATATCATATGAGGTAAGTAAATCCTTCCGCGTTGGTTTGGTTCGATCCTAGTTCTAGAGGGAGCAGAGATATAGCTACGCATATTCGTACCCAGTGCCAGCGCAATGAGCGTAGCGAAGGCCTGTCAATTAGAATAATCGGTTGCTAGTTTCTTACAACGAGGAACTTAAAATCAAGAAGTGCCAAAAGAGTCCAACAAAAACAATCAACAACGAAAACATACCTGGGTGGGTGAGAAAAAGTTCAATACTTGAGCCAAAAAAAAAAANCAGAGCCAAAAAAAAAAAGAGAGAGCTACGGGTTATGGAAATCGATGGGAATGGAACCCTTGACTCTGTGAACCAAACAAACAAATGACAGACCTGTTCAAAAAATTGCCAGACAAGCCAGCCATCACCCATGGCTCCTGGACCACGAGCTCCGACTAATTCCATTGACTAGAAAAGCCCGAGTTGCAGGTAGTATGGAGGAGAGGGTTAACCATGGTGGCCATGCTCCTTCACACCTCCTCGCACAGCCACAACAAATGAGGGAGAAATAGAAGAGTCTAGGGTTTAAAAGATATGGTCAATTTTTTATTCCAAATAAAGGAGAGCGAAAGGCACGTGGGCCGCATGCAAGCCCCATGTTGCTTCTTTGAAGTCTTAGGGCAAGTGGGCCTCATGCAATCCCCACGTTGCCAATTCAAAGTCTTTTTTTTTTTTTTTAATTTAGCTTAATTTTAATTTTAGTTGTTTGTATTAAATTTTCTTTTATATATTTTTTTTAATTTGTTTTAAGTTGAAATATATATAGAATATTTTTAAAATGATATTTAATTACACTTGAAAGTAGTTTTCAACGTAATTTTTCAACATTTCATATATCATTTTAATATATATATATATATATATATATATATTTTAAATATATATATATCATTTGATATATTTAAAAAAAAAATCAAATTAAAGATTCAATTAAAGTGTAATTATTAAGTTTAATAAAGATTAATTATGAATTTTAATAAAGTTAAACTACATTAAAAGTTAATTAAAATTTTAGAGGGCCCATGGGTTTTGAACCCAAGACCACCCACCAAGCGAAGCGCCTTAAGAAGAGCACTAAAACAAACACGCCCTCATAAGTCTTTACAAATAAATTCATATACTTAAATAGATTAATGGTAACAGAGTGTATCCCGAAGTACAAATTTTGATTATCCAAGCGTCAAGCTCACGAGACCTTACACACAACTCATCGAGCCAATCGTCGAGCCCTTTCATTCCATTCCACCAGTCAAATCCAAGCACTAAACTCCAATGCTTGAAAGCCAATCTACAATCCTCAAGACTCACACCTACAGTGACCAAGACACACAATTCAATGCATATGTACAACGTGCCAAGGAGATCCCACGAGTCAAGCATTGAAGGATATTTAGTTGTAAGCGAAAATTTTAAAGGACTTAGACTAGGACAAGTGGGAAGGAGGCGACATACACACTAGGAGAGTAAGCTAGAGGAAGTGGCGAGTATGACACAAGGCTAGCATAGCTACCAGGCAAGGGAGTCAATAGTTTTCTTAGCTGAAGAAATCAAGCTTAGACGCTTTATCCCTAACCTAGACAATCCCCTAAAGAGAGTAATGTATGTTTACATACAAGTAAAGAAAAACTTATGCGTAACCATGTTTCTAGTTTGAGTAGCACCAATTTGAAACATCCTTGAACTCACCCTGACAACTTCGGTTGATGCAGGTGAAATCATACAGGATGGTAAGGACTCGAGGGAATCAAGGCAGGGGAGCATCATCATAGGCACCACCAACACCGCCAGTGCTGCCGCCACCATCGCCTGAACTAGCTCTCATACTACACTCGTTGGAAGCCATAAATGAGACTTTAAAGGGGTTACAACCAGCAGGGACCGAAGTGGAACCCCCACCATCTAGAACGGGCAATCCAGAAGCATCGAGGTTTTCGGGGGGAGGACCTCCACCGAAAGACATCACTCGAGAACTGCAAAAGATAAAACTTATGGAGTTTTCGAGGGGTCGCGCCAGTGAACGCGCAAAAGCATGGTTGAAAGGCATGACAAGGTGTTTTTCCTTAAGGGACTATGCATCCAACTCAAAGGTGAAGATAACAATTTTTCAGTTAAGAGACAACACCTTGAACTAGTGGGGAAACCTGGAAAGACAACTGCATCTTACCCCAGACACAATATCTTGGGAACTTTTCGAGGAGAGGTTCCGAAGGAAATATCTGCCAGCTTATTATGAGGAACAACAGGTAGGGGCATTTCATGCCTTAGTACAGGGAAACAAAACTGTAGAAGAATATGAGATAAGATTTATGGAATTGGTCAAATATGTTTCGTATATGGATAATGACCAACGACAGGCAGAGCGCTTTGTCTATGGATTGAACCCTGAGATAAGAGATATGGTGCGGATGTGGAAACTATATTCGGTAGCAGAAGGTGTGGAAAATGCGTGTTACACGAAAGAAGACATGAACTTAAACAGAGGTACGAGAACGACCTTTCCGCATCATCCTGGATTCATAGGGAAGGTCCCGAGGACATTTACCAGGGGAGGGGGCTCAAGGCCAGCCCCATATGGTAATAGAGTTTCACCAAGGACAGTAACCGCAGAGATCTCAATGGTAGTGAGTGCAGCATCTCGTTCATCACCAACGACGCAAATAGGTCCACGACCATCTCAGGGAACAACTAGTCGAGGCAAGGGTTCCAGGGAAAGGAACTCATTTCAGAGACAGTCACATAACAGTGTGCATGTTCAATATCGTGTTACCTATTGGGGATGTGGAGGACCCCATTACCAATGTGAATTCCCGGAGTTACAATCAGGGTTCGTGCATAGAGAAGGAAAGGCCCCAATGGGAAGAGAAAGTAATAGCCACCAGATTTACGCAACAGTTAATAATCGCCAGGTCGAACATAAATCCATGGTGGTGGAGTCATCAGGTACGCTAAATCATATCAATGTTAAGATTTTATTTGATTCTGGTCTGACAGATAGTTTCATTTCACCATCTACATTAGAAAAGAGTGGGTTTGTAGCCTACGAGCACGATGACTTTAAACAAGTCGAGATGGCTTCGGGGGAAAAACAAGCGGTAGGACCTAGTGCTGATAATTGTATAGTAGACCTAGGAGTGTGTACTACCAGGTTGAAGGTATACGTCACTACCGTCAGGGCGTATGACCTAATCATTGGAATGGATTGGTTAGAAACTCACCGAGCTTTGGTATATTGTTTCGCAAAGAGGGTTCTTTGTGTCGACGATGAGGGAAGACCAGTAGAGATCCAAGGTGTACGGAGAAAAGTGTCATTACGCTTTATCTCAAATATGAAGGTTAAGTGATGCTTGAGACAAGGGTGTCGACTATATGTAGTGGAAGTAGTGAACGAAAGGAATGGACCCTCATTGGATTAGTACCCGGTATTGTCAGAATTTAAGGATGTTTTTTCGAATGAGTTATCAGGGTTACCTCCTCAGAGGGAGCTTGATTTTACTATTGATCTAAAACCCGGTGCAGAACTAGTTTCCAAAACTCCGTATCGGATGAGAGTGCCAGAACTTTGTGAGTTGCAAATGCAGTTGGAGTTGTTAGACTTAGGGCTAATAAGGCCCAGTGTCTCACCTTGTGGTGCACCAGTAATTTTTGTAAAGAAGAAGAATGGATCCTTACAACTGTATATGGACTATAGGGACTTGAATCGTGCTACAGTGAAAAATAGGTATCCAATGCCGCAAATAGATGACCTCTTCGATCAGATGAAAGGAGTAGTGGTATTCTCAAAGATTGATTTACGATCAGGGTATCATCAGTTAAGGATTAAGGAAGGAAATATCCCAAAAACTTCCTTTCGAAATCGGTTTGGACATTACAAGTTTGTTGTAGTACCTTTCGGATTGACCAATGCACCAACAGTATTCATCAGCCTCATGAACGACGTATTCCAGAAGTACTTAGACCATTTTGTACAAGTATTTCTAGATTACATCCTCATGTATTCCAAGAACAAAAGAGAACATGAGGAACACTTGTGAGTGGTGTTGTCCTGCCTTAGAGAGAAAAAATTGTATGGGAAGTTTTCGAAGTGTTCCTTCTTTCAGAAAGAGATCCACTATTTAGGTCATTTCATTTTCGGTGAAGGAATCTTTGTAGACCTAGAAAAGGTAAAGGCCATTATGGAGTGGCCAGTGCCGAAAAATTCCCATGAGGTGAGAAGCTTCATGGGGCTAGCAGGTTATTACCGGATATTTGTGGAAGGATTCTAAAAAAAATAGAAACCCATCACCACTTTGCAACACAAGGGGGTCAGGTATGAATGGAGAGACGAATGTGATAGTGTATTCATTGAGATTAAGAGGTTACTAACTAGTGCGCCAATTCTACGAGTGTTGGATATGGAAAAGGACTTCACGGTCTGCACAGATTCCTCGAAGCAAGGGTTGGATGTCGTGCTAATACAGGATGGAGGAGTGATAGCTTATGCATCAAGGAAGTTGAAGAAACATGAACAACTATACGTGACTCATGATTTAGAGTTGTCAGCGGTAATGCTAGCTCTAAAAATCTGGAGGCACTCTCTTTTAGGGCGAAACTTTGAGCTCAAAACGGACCATCAAAGTTTAAAACATCTCTTCACTCAAAGAGATCTGAATGCTAGGCAAAGGCGATGGAGTGAGTTTATGAGTGAGTACGATTTTGGTATTTCATACATCAAGGAGAAGGAAAATGTGGTCGTAGATGCCTTGAGTAGGAGACCACGTGTCTTCTCCTTGGTACCCTTAAAGGTCAATCTGAGAGAACATGTGTTGACGCAACTCCAAGGATATAGTTGGTATTTAAAAGTTACTTCAAACCTCCAGAGTGAGAGGCAATTAGATCCAAAGTATGAAGGATATAGTCTGGAAGCAGACAGACTGTTAAGATATCGAGGAAGTATATAGATCGCTGAAGATGGGGATATTCAAAGCATCATACTGAAGGAATCCCATAGAGCACTTTATTGTGTGCATATGGGTGTGAAGAAGATGTACGTAGACATGAGGAAGCTCTTCTTCTGGGTAGGCATGAAGCGCGATATAGTCCATTTTGTCGCCAAATTCCTAGAGTGTTAACAAGTGAAAGCTGATCACCATCACCCGACAGGCCTCCTACAACCACATGGTGTTCCTATGTCCAAGTGGGAAGTCATTTCTATGGATTTTGTTGTGGGGCTGCTGCTCACATCTCATAGACACAATTCCATTCTTGTGATAGTGGATAAGTTAACCAAGAGTGCTCATTTTATTCTGATCAGAGACACTTATGATGTTACTGATGTGGCACGTGTGTTTGTAAGAGAGGTTATCCATTTGCATGAGATACCTAAGAATGTCATTTCAGATAGGGACACCAGATTCACTTCTAGGTTTTGGACAATTTTTCAGTCAGTGTTGGGGACTCATTTGAACTTAAGCACAACTTATCATCCTAAAACAGATGGGAAAACCGAGAGAGTAAATCAAGTCATGGAATACATGATTAGGATGTATGTCATGGATAATCAAACCCAGTGGGAGAAGTACCTACCTTTGGTAGAGTTTTCCTACAATAATAGTTTTCATAGCTCCATCGGAATGCCACCCTACGAATCTCTGTATGGAAGGCCATGCAGAACATCATTGAGTTGGGATAGATTAGAAGACCGATTAACAGTTGGGCCAAAATTTATTCAAGAGATGGAGGAACAGGTGATTCAGATTAGGCAGAGACTAAAGGAAGCACATGATAGGCAGAAAAGTTATGTGAATGCACACAGGAACGACCGAAGTTATGAAGTGGGAGACCATGTTTTCATTTGTATCGTGCCTAATAAGAGTACCATACAGTTTGGGAACGAGACAAAGTTGTCACCTTGATTTATAGGACCGTTCAGAATCCAAGAGAAAATTGGACCTGTTGCCTATCGTCTCGTACTACCACCCCACTTGCATAAAACTCATAATGTTTTTCATGTATCTATTTTACGTCATTATGTTGTTGATGAATCACATAAACTAAATTGGAAGGAATTGAAGGTATCGGACGTGGGAACTCTTACGGTAGAACCATTACACTTATTGGACCGTAGAGTCCGACATCTCAAGAACCGTCTAGTAGACCAAGTTAAGGTCTAATGGGACAAGTATAGTCCAGGATCTGCTACTTGGGAATATGCCGAGACATTACGACGAGACTATCCCTCACATTTTTGACCACCTCGAGAATACGTTTCTCGAAGGTGGGGTGTGTGTAACACCACCTTTTGACGTAGATAGCTAGGATTACCTAAGGCCTATATACTTTATTTTCTGGTCACAGTGAAACTATTAAATGATACACTTCAAATTTAAAATGTATGAACTTTTATGAATGTTTAAATGTTATCGATGATGATGTATATAATGCGATCTTCTATGTGAATGTAAGTTTTATGAATGTTTAAATGTTATTGATGATGATGTATATAATGCAATCTGCTATGTGAATGTAAGTTTTATGAATGTTTAAATTTTATTGATGATGATGTCTGTAATGCGATCTACTATGTGAATGTAAATTTTATGAATGTTTAAATGTTATTGATGATGATGTATATGATGCGACATATTGTGAGAATGTGAATTTTATGAATGTTTAAATGCTATTAGAATGGTGTTGGATATGATACAATCTATTTTGGTAAATGATAATCTTATGAATGGGTGTCAAAATTGAATTATGGGATATTATGAGATCTATTTGTAACTAGAAAGCTTTGATGTTAAGTTGTTGCTACAAGGATACCAAATAGAAATGATGATTGTATGCAATTACATGATGATAATGCATAGAAATGTATGAGTTTGTGTTATAGGCTAATATGCAGGTTATGGGCTATGAAATAGCCAACGTAATGATGATGAAAGTGGATATCATGACCACTATCCGAGAAACATTATGGTACGAATATTTGTATGTGAAATTATATTGGTTTGGATGCATTGCTATGATATGTGGACTAGTGCAGGATTTCAGGTGATGAGACTACCCAAAACCGAATAAATGATGACAAAACTCCCAACAACACGGTGCCACTGTATATTCCATTCTAGGGTGTGGACCCTAGTTATGATTAGGAAGGGTGGAGGTATTTCCCGCCGTGTATCCTATGAAACCTGAAGTCATGGGAGGACAGTGTTAGTTCACGCTCCCCAAGATGTGTGATGATGAATGTGAGTTGCATGTTGGGGAAGCTTGGTCGAGATAGTGACACTTCTTCTTATGAGTTCTATTTGGAGTTACGTCAATATAGTTGACGCTCCAAGATAGTCCAGCAGAGGAAGGACATGAATGGAGATGGAAGTAAGTTAGAGAGGAAGGATGAGTAGAAATAGTTGAGAGAGTATGGATACTTTTCTGATGGTGGAATTTAATTTTTTCCCTTCTAAAAAGAAAATGTGTATATATGAATATTCATAATTACGTAACTAAACCACAATTGTCTAAATAAAATTGTTGAACCGGATAATTGTAATTAAAGGATTTCT
>SNQJ01S0016382.1:55879-86523 GCA_010110895.2 Picea sitchensis | reverse complement strand
ATATGATGCGACATATTGTGAGAATGTAAATTTTATGAATGTTTAAATGCTATTAGAATGATGTTGGATATGATGCAATCTATTTGGTAAATGATAATCTTATGAATGGGTGTCAAAATTGAATTATGGGATATTAGGAGATCTATTTATAACTTGAAAAATTTGATGTTAAGTTGTCGGTACAGGGATACCAAATTGAAGTGATGATTGTATGCAATTACATGATCATAATACATAGAAATGTATGAGTTTGTGTTACATACTAATATATAGGTTATGGGCTATGAAATAGCTAGGGAATAATGATGATGAAAGTGGATATCATGAACACTAGCCGAGAAACATTATGGTACAAATATTTTTATGTCAAATTATATCAGTTTGGATGCATTGCTATGATATGTGGACCGGTGCAGGATTTCAGGTGACGAGACTACCCAAAACTGAATAAATGATGACAAAACTCCCAACAACACAGTGCCACTGTATATTCCATTCTAGGGTGTGGACGCTAGTTATGATTAGGAGGGGTGGAGGCATTTCCCACCATGTATCCTCCGAAACCTGAAGTCATGGGAGGATGGTGTTAGTTCACTCTCCCCAAGACGTGTGATGATGACTGTCAGTTGCCTGTTGGGGAAGCTTGGTCGAGATAGTGACTCTTATGATTAAGGGTTCTATTTGGAGTTAGGTCAATATAGTTGAAGCTCCAAAATAGTCTAGCAGAGGAAGGATAGGAATGGAGATGGAAGTAATTTAGGGAGGATGGATGAGTAGAAATAGTTGAGAGAGTATGGAGATTTGTCTGATGGTGAAATTTAATGTTTTTCCTTCTAAAAATAAAATGTGTATATATGAATATTCATAATTACGTAACTAAACTGAAGTTGTCTAAATAAAATTGTTGAACCGGATAATTGTAATTAAAGGATTTCTCAAACATTCGATTGGTTTATTGTCTTTTATAAAAGACTAGTCTTGTTGATTGGATTGGATGCATACATAAATTACTAAATGGTGATAGTTATTGATTATTAGTACATGCCCGAGACTTGTATGTACTAGCTACACATGCATTTCTTGTACATGTACACTAGTATGTATGATATCTCTTGACTTACTTANGGAGGATCATTCTTTTGGAGGAGGAATTATTTTGAGGAGGAGGATATATTTATGTGGGAGATTTTTCTGTGGAGATCCCTGGTGTGAGGAGTTTGGTTTTGGGGGTTTTTGGTGAATCAGAAGTAGGGGGCATCGGTTTGTTGGGGGTTTTGGGAATGGGGGCCAGGATATCCTTATGGTATCCTGGAGCTAGGGAGTCGGACAGGATACTCCTAGCTGACAGGGAGAAAAACTTCGTTTTGGGTAGTGTTTGACACAGTTTCAACTTCAGCATTGGACCAACGGAGCAACAGGATTTATCATCTCAAGCAGGTATTTTTATTTATGAATTGTTGAGTTATTTTCATGTTGTAGATAAATTTTAATCTCTGCTGAATATTTTGCTTATATGCTGGTGAATGAATTATTTATGCAAATTGAAAAGGGATTATATGTTTAATTGTACAAAATTTTGGAATTAAATAAACTAGGTTTTTACAGTGACGACTCTATTCTGAAGTGTTATTTCTCTCTGGTCTAGAATACGTAGGGGCTCCACCTGGGATTCTCCTTCTGGTTCCACCTGCACCAAGTTCCAATCATACATATGAGTAGGGTCATGAACATACTTTTTCAGCAAGGAAATATTAAATACATTATGAATTCTTAGATTAGCTGGAAGTGCAAGTTGGTATGCCACGGGTCCAATTTGAGCTAATATCTCGAAGGGCCCACAAAACTTGGGTCTAGCTTGACACATTTTCCTAACTTCAACAAACTTTTTCGAGCTTTGACCTTCAGGTAAACATGGTCTCCCACTTGAAATTCCAAATGTCTTCTTTTCTGGTCTACATAGCTCTTATGTCTGTCCTTTGCTTCCTTTAAGTTTTGTTGTACCTTCCTTACCATATTCTCCATTTCTTGGAGAATCTCTGGTCCAACCATAAGTCTATCAACTAGGTTATCCGAGCTAATTAGAGTCGTACACTTTCTTCCATACAGTACCTCGAAAGGTCTTAACTTAGCCGAAGTTTGGTACCCATTGTTATATGCAAATTCTACCAAGTATAGATAGTCTTCCCACTTGTTTGGTTTTGTTCTTATGTACATGTGGAGCATATCCTCTACAATTTGGTTTATCCTTTTGGTCTGTCCATCCGTTTGTGGATGATAACTCGTACTGAAATTCAAATTAATATTTACCCTTGTAACCAATTCCTTCCAAAAAGCAGATCTGAATTTTACGTCTCTATCTGAAATCACCATTTTAGGAATACCATGGAGTCTAAAAAATTATTTTATAAATATTTCAGCAATGTTTATAGCTTTAAAAGTAGACATTACAGGAATAAAGTGTGCATAATTTCTGAGTTTATCGATTACGTCCATAATAGAATCATTTTGTTTCTGAGTTTTAGGCAAACATGTAATGAAATCCAATGATATGGTCTCCCATTTCCATTCTGGTACTGGTAATGGTTGTAGTAGGCCAGCTAGATGATGGTGTTCAACCTTAACCTGTTGACAATCTTGGCACATAGCTAGGTATTCTGTTGTTTTTCCCTTCATATTAGGCTAGTAAAATAGTTTTTTAAGTGTTGTTATCATTTTCTGGTATCCTAGATGGCCAGAATACGGTTTCTTATGCACTTCATCCAAAACTGTTATATTTAACTCTATCGAGTTGGGTATGTAAAGTTCATTTTTAAATCTTAGTAGCCCATTTTTATCCACGCTTAGATATGGTTTGTCTGAGTTTTCTATAGTGTCTTATAATTCTGCCACTAACTTAGTGTAATTTTCATCATTAATACATGTCATCCTTATTCTCTGTTCCAGATCGCTTTCTACCTTGCTGACATTGATCTCAAATATCACATGGACTCTTCTTCTTAAAGCATTTTCTACCTTATTTTCCTTACCTTTGATATGTCTTACCTCAAAGTCTAATTTGCTCAAAAATTCTAGCCACCTTGTTTGCCTTGCATTAAGATTTGGTTGGTTAAATAGATATTTAACTCCACTATTATCTGTCAATAGTAGAAACTTTTTGCCCATTATGTAGTGTCACCACATTTTTAAGGCGTGTATTACTGCTACCAATTCTAAATCATGAGTGACATAGTTTCACTCATGTTCCTTTAATTTCTAGGACTCATAGCAAATAACGTGTCCTTCTTGCATTAGGACACCACCTAGTCCTTCTTTACTCGCATCAACGCAGACAGTGAAGTATTTATTTGGGTCTGCTACCTTTAAAATGGGTGTGGTTTTTAACAATTCCTGCAACTCATTAAAACTTTCTTGACACTTTTGTGACCAGTTGGACATGGTCGCTACAATATACCTCAAAATTGTCAAATAATTTCTTTTGTTGTTTATGCATTCATCCTTAAGTGGATTCGAATTTTAACATAAGGTAGGCCCTTCTATTTCTTGTTCAATTCTAAAGGTTTTTCTATCATCCTTACTGTCGTTGGCTGACTTTACTACCCAACTTAAAAATTCAAATCAACATTATAAGATGTACATACTCCGCATTTCAAATTTCACTTATAGTTCTGCAACTATATTTACTTTCATATTTGTATACCCATATTCCCATACAATAGGCTTGGACTATAACGTTTTGGGTCCTCTAACACTAAGCCTTTACATAAATTTGACTCACACAAAAACACGATCAAAAGGACTTAGGAAAAGGGATAATTTACAAGGTTGGATCATATACCTCTATGCAATGTTTAATAGAATAATATGAGACCCCTTTTTACAAGCATTCGGGTAAGGGTGGTGGTTAGGTGAGGCCTTTAGTGTAACGAATATTCTATAACCCCTTGCCCATGTGAGAAAACCCACTCGGTTCCACCTTTCCAATATGTAACATCAACTAAAAAATTGCATTAAATGAGTTCATAGTGGTTAGGCTTGTAGTCCTCGATGAGTCGCACAGGCGCTTCCTTAATCCGTATCCCACTAAATGTTGAGGAGGGGTAGGTCTGATGAGAATTAAATCTTAGAAAGCTCGTTAAAGGGGCAATGTGTATGCAAATGTCGAGGCGATCACCTGACCTGTTTCCCAATATGGACGTGCCAAGTCTACCTCATCACATGGCCTTTCATACCCGCAGTCTTCATTCTACGCAGAAGGGTTCTTTAGGTTATAGAATTTTTCTTTATTGTGGGGAGGTTCTCCAGGAATCTAGTTTTTTTATTCTGTTTCTTGGCGAAGGGAAAACTGTGAGGACTTACTCCAACGGAGGCGGCGTTTCCCACCCAATCCACCTGTTAATTTTCACGCTACCACTGTAACTTTTTCATCTATTAGTAAGTATCCTCTTATCGTTAAAATTTGAAAGAGAGGGAATTAGACTTGTTAGTTTTCCTTGCTACTCGTAAGTAGCTCCACTTATCGTGCCCCTACCTATTCAAATCTTAAAGGCTCGACACTTCATTCTCTTGCTTTTTAGTGATTCTAAAGGTTTTTCAACAGTTTGTTCTTAAGCTTGTCATCTCTTGCTCTCCTTCACAGAGTTGTATCATTATTTCATAGTGAATCTCTTCGATATTTCTTCAGGTTTTCATTCCAGAAGTTATTCATTAGGGCGAGAGTCATACTGTACATACAAATTAGTTCTTACCTAGGTTAGTGAACTAGCAGATGGTAGGCTATGAAAGCATCCTCTGTCGTGGTCAGGTATTCTCTAGGTAATGTCTGAATATTGTTTCTTGACCTAGCTATGTCTACCCATCTCTAGGATTTCCATCCAACTGTCCACCACATTCCTCCATAATCTGTATACCTTAAGGAGGGCCAAATATTATTCATGAATTTCTTCTGTGGATCCCAATTTAATGATTTTGCTCAGGTCTAAAATTCCTACAACAGGCCATAGATGGAAATTAGTGGGCTTTGTACTACCTTCGATCGTTGTTCATCCATATAGAGAGGGGTGTCTATATTACTCCATGGTTAATCCAAATCTCTTTCTCTCAACCCGATTCCTCTGCTGAAATGAAAGTAGGCATTCTCATATTATCTATGTATTGGCTATCCCTTTTAATATACTTCTCTTTGATTCGTATGTTTTCTCTGTATAACTAAATTATACTCGTCCTTTGTTTCTTGTTAACTGGGTGTTGGGTTTCCTGTATATTTATGAAGTTATATTTCTTGTAAAACCCTACTCTTGTACTAGATATTGTCACTAATGATGGGGCCCTTATTTGATGTGAGGGTACCCATCAGATTGATCAAGTTCGCTCCTCCTCTTTTGGTCCATTGATGGTCATGACTCGGCTGGAAGCTTACCTATGGAGAAATGAAGATATGTAAAAAAAATTGTCCAATAATTATCTTGTATGTTTATTTGAGTTTCGAGCTTTGGAGAGACTTCTATCCTATGACTAATTTAAAAATTATGTTCCTTTGTAGGTCTACATGGAATATGGTGCCAGATCAAATTCGGGTTCTACTCAGAAAGGTATTTTGGTTTCTAATAAGATAACTCCTTGAGGGATCTGGAGAAGTCTCGGTGATGTTGGGTTATTACTCTGATGTTCTTGACTTAAGACTGATGCCCAAATCATTAGATGTACATATCTTATTTTTTTAAGTTAAATATATGTTATAATTTTCCTTTATGTTATTGAGGTTTTTGTTGCTAGTCTCTGTATAATGATATTGTAGATATATTCCAGACCGATATCCAAATTGTGAAAACACGACAGGGGTATACTATACAATGATTCGAATCCTTTTCGAATACTTACAAATGAAATATTTACTTGTGTCAATCGCTTATTAATTTCTTTCATTTAAAGTGGATCTTGTGATTATTATACGTATAGACTCTTGTATGCATTAGTGGTTATGTGTATATCTATATATATCTAATTTAACTTATGTTTTTCCAGCGTAAATCATTCCGCATCATTGAAGTCAATGGCTTATATAGTCTTATCATATAATCCATGACTATGAGACTGTACCGATATAAATGAATATAATAATCCTGAGATTCATTCCAGGATCCCTTTAAGAGTTGCACCAATTTATATTTTGCCACAGATTTTGAATGTTGAAAGGGTGTAAAACTCCAAAAGAATTCGTTCTTCCTAGATTTCTTTAAGGTTTACACTGATTGAAATTCCACTACACACATTGAAATATTGAAATGAATATGATCTCATGATAGATGGAAATTCCTAGGATGTTCTCTTTGGGAAATTTCACGTCTAAAATATTATTTACACAGGTTAGGTCTGTCCTTGTCACGACTGGTTTCCTGGTGGTTCTATAATATCGTTTATTGTCCAGATTCAATTCCATTACTACTATAGATATTGTATATAAACCCATACATTTATCGTTGGTCAGGTGATTACAATGGACCACACATACAGTAGTGATATCGACATATTTGTTAGTAGAGTAGATGATTTTTCAATAGATTACGTATAGAAAACATACAAGCACAATCGTACCTATAGCAGATAGAATACTATGATTAAATATATAAAATCTTCAGGCGAACCAAATTATTCCTACCACAAATAATTTACAACAATTCTGAAATTTGCATATGACCACAAAATAATTATCTAGAATAGCAACATGAATCATCTGCAGTGGGTCTATAATTACATACGACAATAAAATTGTTCATCTAGGATAGAAACACAAATCATCTACAACAGTTCAGTAATTACATACTACAGTAAAATGATTCTCCTAGAACAACAAATGTATGCAACAGTCCTAACGCCACGAGTGTGATAAGGGAAAGTAGAGGGTACATATCTAAACTGGATTGTTGGAAATACAAAGGGAACAACAACGATCCTCCCAACCTTAGAATAGGGAATCTAAATCACTTGCCTGGTTCACCCTCTAGCATGACCATGAATCCATGAGGGTGAACTGGAAATATCATCTTCAACAATGTTCCTCTCTGTAGTCTTCTCCTTGCCTTACACTCTATATTCAGTGTTCATAACAACAAGTATACCATAATTTATTTCCCAACATAGTCGGCAGTGTCCTGCCTCCTCACATATGCTATATATCCAAAACAATTGCCTTGCCTAGGTCTTTCTTCCCTCCCTTGGGAATTTTCATAGCTTTCTAAATCCTTGATTTTTAGGGGCTGCCAATGGCCAAATCCCTAATTTTCCACTTGTAACAATCAACCTAGGGTTATTTCCAACATGTTCCCCACTCATGGAGTCATGGTCAGTGGATTTTAACATGGATGTTCCATTTGTCCTCCTGTAATAAATATAAAATATTATGTTTGCAAACAAGTGTCATAGTCAAATAGTTAGTTGGTTCAAATCAAATCTCTATCCAACAATCATAGTAATTAATTAAAATTTATCAAATTCAAAATTTAGAATTTCCATATATGGCAAAAATTTTCCAAATTCGAATTTACTAAAAACGGAATAATTTTCTAACAAATTTTAAATTTAAAAAATAATTTATTTTTGGGGATATCACATCCTTTCCCCTTTCAATAAAATATTGTCCTCAGTGTTCATTCCTTTCTTGGAACAAGAGTGGATGAGATTTCCGCAAATCTCCCTCCAACTCCCAAGTGGCCTCCTCACGACTAAAGTGCTTCCATTTCACCTTTACCTGAGAGACGACTCTGTTCTGAAGTGTTGTTTCCCTCCAGTCCAAAATACGTAGGGGTTCCACCTGGAACTCACCTTCGGGTTCCACCTGCACCAATTTCCAATTAATCATATGAGTAGGGTCATGAACATACTTTTTCAATAAAGAAATATGAAATACATTATAAATTCTTAGATTAGCAGGAAGTGTGATTTGGTATGCTACCGTTCCAATTTGAGATAGTATCTATAAGAGCCCACAAAACCTGGGTTCTAGCTTGGCGTAGATTCCTAACTTCAGTGAACATTTCTGGGCTTTGACCTTCAGATAAACATGGTCTCCCACTTGAAATTCCAAGTGTCTTCTTTTCTTTTTTGCATAGCTCTTCTGCTTGACCTGTGCTTCCTTTAAGTTTTGTTGTACCTTTCTTACCATATTCTCCATTTCTTGGAGCATCTCTGGTCCAACCATGAGTCTGTCAATCGGGTTATCCCAGCTAATCGGGGTCGTACACTTCCTGTCATACATTACCTAGAAAGTGCTTAACTTACTCGAAGTTTGGTACCCATTGTTATATGCAAATTCTACCAAGTGTAGGTAGTATTCCCACTTGTTTGGTTTTGTTCTTACATACATGCAGAGAATATCCTCCATGATTGGGTTCGTTCTTTCAGTTTGTCTATCTGTTTGAGGCTGATAACTCATACTGAAGTTCAAATTAGTATTTAGTCCTACAAATAATTCTTTCCAAAAATCAGATGTAAATTTTATGTCTTTATCTGAAATAACCACTTTAGGAATACCATGCACTCTAAAAGTTTCTTTCATAAATATTTATGGGATATTTATATCTTTAAAAGTAGACTTTACTGGAATAAAGTGTGGAGACTTACTGAGTTTATCGATTACAACCATAATATAGTCATTATGTTTCTGAGTTTTAGGAAAACCTGTAATAAAGTCTAGTGATATGGTCTCCCATTTCCATTCTGGAACAATTAATGGCTATATAAAGCCAGTTGGATGCTGGTGTTTAGCCTTAACCTGCTAACAAGCTTGGCACCTAGCCACGTACTCTGTTTTTTTTCTCTTCATGTTGGGCCAGAAAAATAGTTTTCTAAGTGTTGTTATCGTTTTATGGTATCGTGGATGACCAGAATATGGTTTCTTATGTACTTCATCCAAAACTGTTATCTTTAACTCTGGCAAATCTGGTATGTAAACTCTATTCTTAAATCGTAACAATTCATTTTTATCGATACTCAACTCTGGTTTGTCTGACTCTTCTGTAGTGTTTTGTAATTTAGCCACTAACTTCATGTAGTTTTCGTCGTTAATACTTGTTGTCCTTATTCTCTATCCCAGATCACTTTCCACTCTACTGACATTTATTTTGAATAACCCATGGACTCTTCTACTTAAAGAATCTGCTACCTTGTTTTCCTTACCCTTGCTATGTCTTACCTCAAAGTCGAATTCACTTAAGACGGTTAGCCATATTCCTTGCCTTGCATTAAGATCAGGATGACTAAAAAAATATTTCACACCGCTATTATCTGTCAGTAATAGAAATTTTCTGCCCATTATGTAGTGTCGCCACATTTTTAAGGCGTGTATTACCACTGCTAATTCTAAGTCATGAGTGACATAGTTTCGCTAATGTTCTTTTAATTTCTAGAATTTATAAAAAATTATGTGTCCTTCCTAAGTTAGGACACCACCTAGTCTTTCTTTACTCGCATCAAGACAAACGGTAAAGTGTTTATCTGGATATTCTACCTTCAAGATGGGTGCAGTTGTTAATAATTCCTTCAGCTTGTTAAAACTATCTTGGAAATTTTGTGACCAATTAAACTTGGCCCCTTTCTTTTGTAATGACATGATATGGTAGGCTATTTTGGAAAACCCCTCTATAAACCTGTGATAATATATGGTGATTCCAATGAATGACAGGTTATCCGCCACATCCCTAGGTACCAGCCATTCCATGATGGATTTTTTTTTATCAGGGTTGACTGCGATGCCTTCTGTTGAAATTACATTTCCTAGGTATTGTATTTTCTTTTGATAAAAATTACACTTATCAAATTTGGCATATAGTTTGGGTTTTCTCAAAGTTTGCAGAACTATTCTTAATTTTTATTCATGTTCTTCCTCTGTTTTAGAATAGAACAAAATATCGTCGATAAATACTAGTATGAACTTGTCTAAATACTGACTAAAAATACTGTTCATCAGGCACATAAACGTGGTTGGTGCCTTAGTGAGTCTGAATGGTATGACTATGAATTCATAGTGTCCATATCTTGTATGAAAGGCTGTTTTGTTTATGTCCTCATCCTTTATCATAACTTGATGATAACTGAATCGTAAGTCCAACTTTGAAAAGATATTGGCCCCACCTACTTGATCGAACATGTCATTTATCTTAGGTAATGGGTACTTGTTATTAATAGTCATTTTGTTCAATTGTCTGTAATCAATACATAGTCTTAGAGTACGATCTTTCTTTTTCAAAAAATGGATTGGTGCTCCCCATGGTGAAACACTCGGTCTGATATACTCTTTTTCCAATAATTCATGTAGCTAAATTTTTAGTTCTATCAATTCCGACAAACTCATCTGGTAAGGTGCTTTAGAGGTAGGGGTTGAACCAGGTAGTAGTTCTATAGAAAAGTCTATTTCTATTCTAGGGGGTAATTCAAGTATTTCATCAACAAACACATCTTTGAAATCACATAGAACAACAAAGTCTTCCAAGTTAGGTTTATCTTCCTTTTCTAAAAGGTTTGTTACTTGGATGGCATAAACTTGACATCCCTTTCTCATACATTTCTTGAACTGCATCGCTGAAACTTGTCTAACTGATACAGGCTTTTGTATACCTTGAGTTGTTCTAGTAGTGTCATAATCATCTTTATACTTAAGTTTCTTTGTATAACAATCTAGTACTACTTTGTGTTTTTCCAACCAATCCATTCCGATAATCATATCATAAGATCCTAGTGGTAGGATGTTCAGATTTGTTCTTATGTTTTGACCATCCAAGATGAACTCAAAATTAGAAATAAACTCAACTACTTTCCTTTTAGTTCTTGTAGCTAGTTGTACCAGCCATGACTTTTTGTGTTTCAACTTCTTAAGTTTATTTGACTCTACTACACCAGGAGTAATGTAGCTTAACGTAGCTCCAGGGTCAATTAAAATAGAAATTTGAGTGTTATTGATTTTACCTTCGATTTCTACAACAGAGGACTAGTGGTCAGCTTGCCGACCATCTATTTCTGCATTTATCCGATGCAGGTTTCTTCCCACATCACCCACCGTCAAGGCTTCTTGCAAAATATGAACAACAGTTTTGTTTGCTGAAATTAAATATGGAGAGTTCCTCCTTAGGTGAGGTTATCCACATTCCCAACACTTTAATGGTTCATGGGGGATGTCCCCAAACTTCTTCATTCCCGGATTTAATGGTTTACCACTCCCTTCCGTATTTGGATGGTTGGAGTGAAAATCTTTTCTCGGAAAGATTTTTGCTACATTCCGATAATGAACTGGCTGGTATCCCTTCTTCCACTGGTTCATTCAATCTTGTTTCTTGTCCTTCCAAGTTTTGCGAAACTCTGTATGCAGTTTGTATTGGTTGTAGAACATCCATCCTTTCCTGAATACTTCACTCAAGTACTTGGGGTTGTCAAACTCAATTTTGCCCCTGTAGGACTGTGGTAAACAACTTAAGAATCGTTGGATTTTTACCTTATCTTCCTCGATGTAAGGTGCGAACCTTAGTAATTCCAGGAATTTGTTTATAAGGTCCTCCATTGTCATCTGTCCAAGTCATAACTTGTAAAATTATTTCGTTTTCCTTTCATAGTAGCTTTCAGATAGGTACTGTTTCTTGAAGTATTTCTTAAATTCAGACCATTCCCTCTCTTTCTCCTTTAGGCCCTTGGCCAATTTTAGGTCTTTCCACCAAATGTTGGCCTTCCCTTTCAGATTGTAAATGGTTATTGTGACCTTCATATTGGTGGACTAGTTATATATCTGTAAGTATTGTTTTATGTCCAATAACCATGTCTTAGCTTGTTATCTTGTTCTTGATTATCCATCAAAGGTAGCTGGTTTAATATTATTAAATTCTCCTTCAAGATGGTCTACTTGTTTTCTTTTTTTGTCTGTTTTAGTTTTGTCTTCATCTGAAGGTGTACCTTCAAATGAATTGTCCCCTTTTTCTCCTTCTGGCCTAGAATTCTTGGAGGCCCTTTTACTGAACTCCTCTTCATTATTATCATCCTTTGGGATTTTCTTTGTCACTATAATGCACAACAAGACTTCATTTATTTCCTGCTGCTCCTGTTGTCTTTCTTCAGTTTTTCATTATTGACTTTGAAAACTTGCAGTTCGATAATGAGATTCTTCATTGTTTCCAGAACTTCAATAGGTTAGATTCCGTCACTATTTTGTCTCTAATTTTCAAGATGCCCTTGTTCTAGGTTCCCATCAAGCTTGATTTCTTCATCATCTTGTGCTTCCATGATTAATACAAGACATAAAAGGTTTTCTTTTTGTAACAGTAAAATTTTGTTAATTTTGCATAAATTGAAATATATGCTAAGTAGCTAATGTGTTCCTGTTCAGGTCTAGTGTTGTAACCTTTGCTCTGATACCATATGTAATATACCTCAAAACTATCAAATAATACTTTTTTTTGTTTATGCATTAATGCTTAAATGGATTCGAATTTTAAAAGAAGGTAGGCCCTTCTATTTCTGGTTCAACTCTGAAGGTTTTTCTATAGTCCTTACTATCGTTGACTGACTTTACTACCCAACTTAAAATTTCAAATCAACGTTATAATATGTACATACTCCACATTCCAAATTTCACTTATAGTTCTACAGTTATATTTACTTTAATATTTGTATACCCATATACCCATACAATAGGCTTGGAGTACAATGATTAGGATCTTTTGACCCTAAGGCTTTGCGTAAATTTGACTCACACCAAAACTCTATCAAAAGGACTTAGCAAAAGGGATAACTATATAGCGTTGGATCATATACCTCTATGCAATGTTTAATAGAATAATATCATACCCCTTCTTACAAGAATTCGGGTAAGGGTGGTGGTTAGGTAAGGCATTTAGTGTAACGACTATTCTATAACCCCTTTCCCCTACGAGAAAACCCACTCGGCTCCACTCGGATCCACTTGTCCAATATGTAACATCAACTGAAAATTTGCATTAAATGAGTTCATAGTGGTTAGGGTTGCAGGTCTCCATGAGTCGCACAGGCGCTTCCTTAATCCGTATCCCACTAAATGCCGAGGAGGGGTAGGTCTAATGAGAATTAAACCATGGCAAGGCCATTAAAGGGGCAGGGTGTATGCGAATGTCGAGGCCATCACCTGACCTATTGTCCAATATGGACGTGCCAAGTCTACTTCATCGCATGGCCTTTCGTACACACAGTCTTCATTCTACGCGGAAAGGTTATTTAGTTTATAGAATTTTTCTTTATCGTGGGGAGGTTCTCCGAAAATCTAGTTCTGCAACTCCATTTCTTGGCGAAGGGAAACCTGTGAGGACTTCCTGTGATGGAGGCGGCATTTCCTACCCAATCCACATGGTAAGTTTCATGCTACCACTGTAACATTTTCGTCTATTAGTAAGTCTCCTCTTATCGTTAAAACTCGAAAGAGAGGGTGTTAAAATTGTTAATTTTCCTTGCTACTGGTAAGTAGCTCAACTTATCGTGCCCCCACATATTCAAATTTTGAAGGGTTGAAACTTCATTCTCTTTCTTTTTACTGATTCTAAAGTTTTTTCAACAGTCTGTTCTTAAGCTTGTCGTCTCCTTCTCTCCTTCACGGAGTTGTATCAATATTTGGTAGTGAATCTCTTCGAGATTTCTTCAGGTTTTCATTCTAGAAGTTATTCATTAGGGTGAGAGTCATACTGTACATACAAATTAGTTCTTACCTGGGTTAGTGAACTAGCATATGGTAGGGTATGACATCGTCCTCTGTCTTGGTCGGGTATTATCTAGGTAACTTCTGAATATTGTTCCTTAACCTAGATCTATCTACCCATCTCTAAGATTTTCATCCGAATGTCCACTGCATTCCTCCATAATCTGTAACCCTTAAGGAGGGTCGAATATTATTCATGAATTTCTTCTGTGGATCCTGATTTAATGATTTCACTCGGGTTTGAAATTCCTACAATAGGCCACAGATGGAAATTCACAAGCTTTGTACTTCCTTTGGTCGAAGTTCATCCATATGGAGAGGGGTGTCTTTATTACTCTGTGGTTAATACAAATCTCTTTCTCTCAACCTCGTTCCTCTTCTTAAATGAAAGTATGCATTCTCATATTATCTGTGTATTTACTATGTTTCCATTTTAATGCAATTCTTTGTGATTTGTATGTTTTCTCTATATAACTAAATTATACCAATCCTTTATTTCTTGTTGACTTGCTGTTGGGTTTCTTGTATATTTACAAAGTTATATTTCTTGTAAAACCCTACTCTTGTACTGGATATTGTCAATATTGATGGGGCCCCTGTTTGATGTGAGGGTACCCATCAGATTGATCAAGTTCACTCCTCCCCTTTCGGTCCATTGAGGGTCACGATTCAGATGGAAGCTTACCTATGGTGAAACGAAGATAAGTAAAAAAAAAAAATCCAATCATTATCTTGTATGCTTATTTGAATTTTGAGCTTTGGAGAGACCTCTATCCTGTGACTAATTAATTTTTTTTTTTCCTTTGTAGGTCTACGTGGAATATACCGCTGGATCAAATTTGGGTTCTTCTCAGAAAGGTATTCTAGTTTCTAATAAGAGAACTCTTTGAGGGATCTAGAGAAGTCCTGGCGATGTTGGGTTATTACTCGGGCATTCTTGACTTAAGACTGATGCCCAAATCATTATATGTACAGATCTTAATTTTTTTAGTTAAATAGATGTTATAATTTTCCTTTCTGCTATTGAGGCTTTCATTGCTAGTCTCTGTATAATGATATTGTAGAGATATTCCAGATGGATATCCATATTGTGAAAACAAAGTAGGGGTAGACTGTACAATGATTCGAATCCTTTTTGAATACTTACAAATGAAATCTTTACTTGTGTCAATCGTTGATTAATTTATTTCATTTAAAGTGGATCGTGTGATTGTTATATGTATAGACTCTTGTATGCATAAGTGGTTATGTGTGTATCTATATATATCTAATTTAACTTAAGTTTTTCCAGTGTAAATCATTTTGCGTCGTTGAAGTCAATGGCTTCTATAGGCTTATTATCTAATCCATGACTATGAGACTGTATCGATATAAATGAATATAATACTCCTGAGATTCATTCCTGGATCCCTTTAAGAGTTGCACCAATTTATATTTCGCCACATATTTTGAATGTTTAAAGGGTATAACACTCCAAAATAATTCGTTCTTCCCATATTTCTTCAAGTTTTACTGTAATATACCTCTAATTTTGAAATATTTTTTTTTTCTTTTTTTTATATAACGGTACATTAATCTCCAACTTTTCATTAAATAAAATTACAGAACATGATATTTAAAGTTTACCCTCATTATATATTGAAATTCTATCATATGAGGATAGAGTTATGACCTTAGCATAACTCATGTCATGTCATGGTTAGTGATATTATTTTGTCATTTCCCGAGTCGCTGAAAGGGATTTTCCTTAAGGCTCAGTCGTGGTCAAACACTTTTAGTCATCCGACTTAAGGTTTTAAACAAGGAAACTCTCACGCAATTTTATTATGTAACTAACTCATAACTAAAAGTCGTTCCACCAATAGAGAAAATGAAAAGGTAAGCTAACTGACGAATTAGTTAGTGGTTGACTAGTTACAACTGGACAATCACAAAGTGACTGTCATTAATATCGCATCTTCATTGATAGGGAAGGAGAGGTATCTATCAAAAAAGAATTAAGGCTCTATTCCTTTGTTTAATATGGGTCATGCATGCACCAGTCTCGATGGTTCTCCCACCTGACCTTCCTTAATTCCTGTTGTGCCAACTTTATCCTAGCACATGGCCCAATGTCCTTCGACATTTACTCTAGTAGTACACCCTCAACTTAAAGTTTAGGAGAGCTCCTTCCTCGTCATTGGGACTCCTAAGGAAAACAAACATTGGATCTATATGTGGTTCTTTTGGATAAGGGGAAAATGTACACTGAACGTTGTTGTTCAACAATCCAGTCGACCAGGCCCATTTCCCTGGTAAGTTTTTTATTATGCTATCGTAACTTTAACCAGAGGCATAGAGATCTGGTGTTCCAAATCAGTGAAGGTCCTTTTACTTGTATTTCTTATCACAGAGTTTCGTGTATTTATTTTTCGGTATACCAAGAGTTTTGACACTTTGTCTCCTTGCTCTCAAAGTTCAGAGGCTTGTCGGTTTAGCCTCGTGGTAATTACTTTAGGGTTTCTATATGCCCAAGGTTACACCACTTCATGCTCTTACCTGGTGGCTATAAGACAAGACCAGGGTCAGATACATGTGAGTTTTCATGTTAAAAGGGCTAGGTTACCCTGTGTGTGACTACTCTTTCGCTCTCAATATTTCCTTTGTGAAGGATTGAGTCCTTCCATCGACATTCCAATAAGACCCTTAACTGGTTTTTCAATGGAACCCATAGCCATTACTTACCTGGTATAAATGAAAATCCTACTTAAGATGTTCTCTCCCAGTTCCTGGAAATTCCTTACGGTATGTGTCTCTTGAATATAAGGTTTTGTGAATATTTTATACGGGTATTTCCTTCCATCAAATAAAATTTGCATCAGTAGTTTTCTTGTCTTGGGGGCACTAAAAGTTGCAAGGCGACCTCGTAGGGATCTGGTCCTGACACGCCCTGTGATGATTGATTACTCTCATTACTCTTTATAGTCTCGATTTTGGGAGGGTTCAAGAGTCTAACGTTTGGGGTAAAGTTTGTGTATTATGGAAGCCAATATCGTCATCTATTTTACTATGTTTAAATTTGGTTTTTACTGTAACTATACTTTTGTTCCATTATATTTTTTTCCGTTCAAAGTATTGGTATAATCGCTAATGATGGGATTTGTTGGTGCGAGGACCCATCAGGGATTTGTTGCGTGCTTCTCCCACGGCCTGGACATCCATCCAGGAGACAAGCGATAAGGAAATAAAAGGACGAGACCACCAAATCAGAAGATAAGTATTCTCTGGTATATTACGTTAATAATAATTATTTCTATGTTGGTATTCTCTGGTTTCTTGTAAATAACTTACTGATTCTCGTGATTGATAATTCTTCTAGGCTTTTGTACAAGCAAGGACATTAGAGCTTCGTCTTCATCTTCGATATAAAAGGTATTCGCTTCGTCTTCATCTTCGATATAAAAGGTATTCGAGTTATTTTTTTTGTTAACCTCTTAGGTGACCCAACAAATAGGGTTACACAGTTTAGATTTTAGACATTCGAGAAAGGCGCTTGGTTTCCCATAATGGCTTGGAAAGAGGGGAAACATTCTCAGCTATATTTTTAAGTTTACGGTTCGGCCGTCATGAGTAATGTTAATTATGAAGATTCTCCAAAGGGAATTTATTTCCTGTTTAATTCAACAATGTAATGGCTATTGTATTAATCAAATCCTTCTACTGGTCGGATTGTATCTTAGTCTGGCACTTTGGTTATCAAGGTCGTAGTATTCAGTTTTTGAACCTCTATTTAATTTGGATCTTACAGTTATAAAATATTTTGGATGGAATTTCTATAATTTGAAGGTCTATGTTTTTAAAATATTTTCCTTCTTTTACTCGGACATTTCGTATTACTTCGTGAGACTCTAGTGTATTGTTTACTTCGACGTATTCATATTTTTCTTTGCTGCTAGAAAAATTTAGGATCGAGGTTTATCCGCATCGAGCGCTAACATGTGACCCTGTGACTGCTTACTTATTTACATATATATACATCTATATATACAGTCTTACACACAAATTTTTGTGTCTATCCTCTTGACACTTTTACTATGTAGGGTAATTATATCTTACTGGTAATAGTTTGCACTTTCAATTTTAGGATGCGTATACTGAGACTTGATAAATGCATGATGTCATTTTCTAATTCATACAGTTTAGTTCCAGTGGTAGTACATAGGAATATATATGTATATATATTGACCATAATGTTGTTTACTTTTGGACTCATAGGTATAGGTATATAATTAAAATCCTCAAACCAGGCCCTGTGTATAATTTCTTACAGCAGAAAATAGAAACTTACAAAAGTATAAAGACTTCCAGAAATATAACGACCATCTATATAACCTTTAGCTCCAACTCTATTTACATTCATTTCGTACTATGCTGGAAAATTTGATAAAAATGGAAAGGAAACTCCCTACAGCTACTTCCGATGTTAACCATGCAATTTTCCTGATTTGTCGTACCAAATAAAAAAAAACAATTCCAGTATTCGTTCAGACTTAAACTCAATCGTAAATGTTGCTCGGCATTAGGTTCATAAGGTACGCTATCAGAATCATATATCACTCAATTGGATAGATTTCACCCAGGATTATTGTACACATACCAAATTTAATAGTCGCACTACAACTGTGATCAAAACCTTTCAATAGAAAAGGGAAATAATTTAATTCATATTTAATAAATACATTACATCACACATGTCCTTGGAAAACTTGGAAAACTCCTCCTCAGCAATGAAATTCAATTCCCTATGATTCCTCTTGCCTCACACTCACTCAGTAGTGTTCATAATAGAAAAAAAAAACAATTGTCTCTTTTCCCCACATACCTAGCAGTGTCCTGCCTCCTCACATATGCTATTTATCCATAAAAATCCTTTTTCCTAGGTCTTTTTTCCTCGCTTGGGAATTTTCACAGCTTTCTAAATCCCTGATTTCCAGGGGCTTCTAATGGCCAAATCTCTGATTTTCCACTTGTAACAATCAGCCGAGAGGTAGTTTCAACATGTTCCCCACTCATGGAGTCAAGGTCAGCTAATTTTAACATGGTTGTTCCATTTGTTCTCCTGCAATCAATATAAAATATTTTGTTTTCATACAAGTGTCACAATCAAATAGTTAGTTGGGTCAAATCATATCTCTGCCCAACAGTCATATAAATTAATTACAATTATTAAATTCGAAATTCAGAATTGCCATAAATGGAAAAAAAAATCCAAATTCGAATTTACTAAAAACGGAATAATTTCCCAACAAATTTAAATTTAAAAAAAAAAATACTTTTATTTTTGGTGATGTCACATCCTTTCCCCCTTCAATAAAACATTGTCCTCAGTGTTCATTCCTTTCTTGGAACAGGATTGGATGAGATTTCTGTAGATCTCCCTCCAACTCCCAAGTGGCCTCCCTAGGACTAAAGTGCTTCCATTGCACCTTTACTTGAGTGACGACTATGTTACGATGTGTTATTTCTCTCCAGTCCAGAATACGCAGGGGTTCTACCTGGAACTCACTTTCGGGTTCCACCTGCACCAAGTTCCAATCAATCATATGAGGAGTATCATGAACATATTTTTTCAACAAAGAAACATGAAATACATTATGAATTCTTAGATTAGCTGGGAGTGCAAGTTGGTATGCTACGGGTCCAATTTGAGTTAGTATCTCGAAGGGCCCACAAAACCTGGGTGCCATCTTGGCACAGTTCCCTAACTTCAACGAACTTTTTCGGGCTTTGACCTTCAAATAAACATGGTCTCCCAATTGAAATTTCAAGTGTCTTCTTTTCTGATCTGCATAGCTTTTCTGCCTATCCTGTGCTTCTTTTAAGTTTTGTTGTACCTTACTTACCATGTTCTCCATTTCTTGGAGCATCTCTGGTCCAACCATGATTCTGTTAGCCGGGTTATCCCAACTAATTGGAGTCGTACACCTTCTGTCGTACAATACCTCGAAAGCGATTAACTTGGCCGAAGTTTGGTACCCATTATTACATGCAAATTCTACCAAGTGTATATAGTCTTCCCACTTGTTTGGCTTTGTTCTTACGTACATGCGAAGCATATCCTCTATGATTTGGTTTGTCCTTTCGGCCTGTCCATCCGTTTGTGGATGATAACTCGTACTGAAATTCAATTTAGTATTTATCCCTGCAAAAAACTCCTTCGAAAAAGAGGATGTTAATTTTACGTCTCTATCTAAAATCACCATTTTAGGAGTACCATGCAGTCTAAAATTTTCTTTCATGAATATTTCAGCAATGTTTATATCTTTAAAAGTAGACTTTACAGGAATAAAGTGTGCAGACTTACTGAGTTTATCAATTACAAACATGATAGAATCATTATGTTTCTAAGTTTTGGGCAAACCTGTTATAAAGTCTAGCGATATGGTCTAATATTTACATTCTGGTATTGGTAATGGATGTAATAGGCCGGTTGGATGTTGGTGCTCGACTTTGACCTGCTGATAATCTTGGCACCTAGCCAAGTAATCCATTGTTTCCCCTTCATATTATGCCAGTCAAATAGTTTTCTAAGTGTTGTTATTTATTTTCTGGTATCCTGGATGGCCAGAATATGGTTTCTTATGCACTTCGTCCAAAACTATTAATTTTATCTCTGTTGAATTTGGTATGTAGAGCCTATTTTTAAATCGTAATAGTTCCTTCTTGTCGATACTTAGTTCTGGTTTATCTGTGTTTGTGGTATTGTCTTGTAATTTTGTCATTATCTTAGCTTAATTTTCATCGTTAATACCTGCCGTCCTTATTTTTTGTTCCAGATCACATTATTCCCTGCTGATATTTATCTCAAATAACCCATGGAATCTTCTTCTTAGAGCATCTGCTACCTTATTTTCTTTTCCCTTGATATGTCTGACTTCGAAATTGAATTCTCTCAAGAAGGCTAGCCATCTTTCTTGACTTTCATTGAGATCTGGTTGGCTAAACATATATTTCACACCGCTATTATCCGTCAATAGTAGAAATTGTCTTCCCATTATGTAGTGTCACCACATTTTTAAGGCGTGTATTAACATTGCCAATTCTAAGTCGTGAGTGACATAATTTCACTCATGTTATTTTAATTTCTGAGACTCATAACAAATCACGTGTCCTTCCTGAGTTAAGACACCACCTAGTCCTTCTTTACTTGCATCAACACATACTATGAAGTCCTTATCTGGGTCTACTACCTTCAAAATGGGTGTCGTTGTCAATAATTCCTTCAACTTGTTAAAACTATCTTAACACTTCTGCGACTAGTTAAACTTGGTCCCTTTCTTTTGTAATGACGTGATAGGGTAGGCTATCTTGGAAAACCCTTCTATAAATCTGCGATAATATTCGGTGATTCCCATGAATGACTGGATATCTGCCACATCCTTAGGTACCAGTCATTCCATAATGGCTTTTATCATTTCTGGGTCTATGGCAATGCCTTCTGCGGTAATGACATGATCTAGATATTGTATTTTCTTTGGATAAAAGTCACACTTGTCAAATTTCGTGTAGAGTTTGTGTTTCCTAATTGTTGGCAGAACTATTCTTAAGTGTTCATCATGTTCTTCCTCCGTTTTAGAATAGAATAGAATATCATCGATAGATACTACTACGAACTTGTCTAAGTACTGACTAAAAATATTGTTCATCAGGCACATAAATGTGGTTGGTGCATTAGTGAGTCCGAAAGGTATGACTACAAATTCGTAGTGTCCATATCTTGTTCGAAAATTTGTTTTATTTATGTCCTCATCCTTTATCCTAACTTGATGGTAGCTGGATCGTAAATCCAACTTTGAAAATATCTTGGACACACCAACTTGATCAAACAGATCATTTATCCTTGGTAAGGGGTATTTGTTCTTAGTAGTCATTTTGTTCAGTTGGTAAGGGGTATTTGTTCTTAGTAGTCATTTTGTTTAGTTGGTAAGGGGTATTTATCCTTCGACATTTACTCTAGTAGTACACCCTCAACTTAGAGTTTAGGCGAGCTCCTTCCTCGTCATTGGGGCTCCTCGAGAAAACAAACATCGGTTCTGTGTGTGGTTATTTTGGATGAGGGGGAAATGTACACTGGAGGTCAATGTTCAGCAATCCACTCGACCAGGCCCATTTCCCTGGTAAGTTTTATATTATGCTATCGTAACTTTAACTAGAGGCATAGAGATCTGGTGTTCCAAATCAGTGAAGGTCATTTTACTTGGAGTTCTTATCACAGAGTTTTGTGTATTTCTTTTTCAGTATACCAAGAGTTTTGACACTCTGTCTCCTTGCTCTCAAAGTTCAGAGGCTTGGCGGTTTAGCCTCCTGGTAATTAGTTTAGGGTTTTGATATCCCCAAGGTTACACCACTTCATTCTCTTACCCAGTGGTTATAGGAAAAGACCAGGGTCATATACATGTGAGTTTTCGTGTTAAAAGGGCTAGGTTAACTTGAGTGTGACTACTCTTTCGCTCTCAATCTTTCCTTTGTGAACGATTGAGTCCTTCCGTCGGCATTACAATCAGACCCTCAATTGGTTTTTCAATGGAACCCGTAGCCATTACTTACCTGGTATAAATGCAAATCCTACTTAATATGTTTGTGCCCAGTTCCTGGAAATTCCTTACGGTATGTGTCTCTTAAATATAAGGTTCTGTGAATATTTTATGAGGGTATTTCCTTCCGTCGAATAAAATTTGCATTAGTATTTTTCATTTCTTGGGGGCACTAAAAGTTGCAAGGTAGCCTCATAGGGTTTTGGTCCTGACACACCCTGTGATGACTGCTTACTCTCATTACTCTTTATAGTCTCAATTTTGGGAGGGTTCAAGAGTCTAATGTTTGGGGTAAAGTCTATGTATTATGGAAGCGAATGTCGTCATCTATTTTACTATGTTTAAATTTGTTGTTTACTGTAACTGTACTTTTGTTCCATTATATTTGTTTTCGTTCAAAGTACTGGTATAATCGCTAATGATGGGCTTTGCTGGTGCGAGGACCCATCAGGGATTTGTTGCGCGCTTCTCCCACGGACCAGACATCCATCCAGGAGACAAGTGACAAGGAAAGAAAAGGACGAGACCACCAAATCAAAAGTTAAGTATTCTCTGGTATATTCCATTAATAATAATTATCGCTCTGTTGGTATTCTCTGGTTTCTTGTAAATAACTTACTAATTCTCTTGATTGATAATTCTTCTAGGCTTTTGTACAAGCAAGGACTTCAAAGCTTCCTCTTCGTCTTCGATATAAAAGGTATTCGAGTTCCTTTTTTTTTGTTAACCTCTCAGGTGACCCAGCAAATAGCGTTACACAGTTTAGATTGTAGACGTTCGATAAAGGTGCTTGGTTTCCCATAATGTCTTGGAAAGAGGGGAAAAATTCCCAGTTATATTTTTAAGTTTACGGTTCGACTGTCATGAGTAATGTTAATTCCAAACATTTTCCTACGATAATTTATTTCCTGTTTAATTGAACAATGTAATGGCTATTGTATTAATCGAACCCTTTCACCGGTTGGATTGTATCTTAGTCTGGCACTTTGGTTATCAAGGTCGTAGTATTCAGTTTTTGAACCTCTGTGTAATTCGGATCTTACAGTTATAAAATGTTTTGGATGGAATTTCTATAATTTGAAGGTATGTGCTTTTAAAAGATTTTCCTTCTTTTACTAGGACATTTCATATTACTTCGATGAGACTCTAGTGTCTTGTTTACCTTGACGTATTCCTATTTTTTGTTCCTACTGGAAATATTTAGGATCAAGGTTTATCCACGTCGAGTGGTAAGATGTGACCCTGTGACTGCTTACTTATTTACATATATATACATCTATATATACAGTCTTACACACAAATGTCCGTGTCTATCCTCTTGACACTTTTACTGTGTAGGGTAATTCTATCTTACTGGTAATAGTTTGCACTTTCAATTTCAGGATGCGTATACCGAGACTTGATAAATGCATGATGCCATTTTATAATTCATACAGTTTAGTTCCAGTGGTAATACATAGGAATATATATGTATATATATTGACCATAATCCTGTTTACTTTTGGACTCATAGGTATAGCTATATAATTAAAATCCTCAAACCGGGCCCTATGTATAATTTCTTATAGCAGAAAATAGAAAGTTACAAAATTATAAAGACTTCCAGAAATATAACGACCCTCTATATAACCTTTAACTCCAACTCTATTTACATTCAGTTGGTACTATACTAGAAACTTTGACAAAATGGAAAGGAAACTCCCTATATCTACTTCCGATGTTAACCATGCAATTTTCCCGATTTGTTGTAACAAATAAAAAAAAACAATTCTAGTATTCGTTCAGACTTTAACTCAACCGTAAACGTTGCTCAACATTAGGTTCATAAGGTATGCTATCAGAATCATATATCACTCAATTGGATAGATTTCACCCAAGATTATTGTACCCATACCGAATTTAATAGTCGCACTACAACTGTGATCAAAACCTTTCAACAGAAAAGGGAAATAATTCAATTCAAATTTAATAAAAACATTACATGAAATATAAGATCATTCACACAGAGAAGGAACGAGTACATATCTGAACCAGTTTGTGGGAAGACAAAGGGAACAACCACGTTCCTCTTAACCGTAGAATAGGGTAGCCAAATCACTTACCCCAACTCACTCCCTAGCCTGACCATGAATCCATGAGGGCAAACTTGGAAAACTCCTAGTCAACAATGTCCTTCAATTCCATCTGATTCCTCTTGCCTCACACTCACTCAGTAGTGTTCATAACAACAAAAAAAATTCAATTGTCTCTTTTCCCCCACATACTTAGCAGCATCATGCCTGCTCACATATGCTATTTATCCATAAAAATCCTTTTGCCTAGGTCTTTTTCCCTCCCTTGGGAATTTTCACAGCTTTCTAAATCCTTGATTTTCAGGGGCTGCTAATGGCCAAATCTCTAATTTTCCACTTGTAACGATCAACCCAGAGGTAGTTCCAACATGTTCCCCACTCATGGATTCATGGTGTTCCCCACTCATGGATTCATGGTCAGTTGATTTTAACATGGTTGTTCCATTTGTCCTCCTGCAATCAATATAAAATATTTTTTTTTCATACAAGTGTCACAGTCAAATAGTTAGTTGGGTCAAATCAAATCACTGCCAAATAGTCATAATAATTAATTACAATTATTAAATTTAAAATTCAAAATTGCCATAAATGGAAAAAAAATTCCAAATTCGAATTTACTAAACATAGAATAATTTCCCAACAAATTTAGATTTAAAAAAAAAATACTTTTATTTTTTGGGATGTCACATCCTTTCCCCCTTCAATAATACACTATCCTCAGTGTTCGTTTTTTTCTTGGAATAGGATTGAATGAGATTTCCGCAAATATCCCTCCAACTCCCAAGTGGCCTCCTCAGGACTAAAGTGCTTCCATTGCACCTTTACCTGAGCGACGACTCTGTTTCGATGTGCTATTTCTCTCCAGTCCAGAATATGCAAGGGTTCTACCTGGAACTCGCCTTTGGGTTCCACCTACACCAAGTTCCAATGAATCATACGAGTAGGATCATGAACATATTTTTTCAACAAAGAAACATGAAATACATTATGAATTCTTAGATTAGTTGGGAGTGCAAGTTGGTATGCTACGGGTCCAATTCAAGTTAGTATCTAGAAGGGCCCATAAAACCTGGGTGCTAGCTTGGCATAGTTCCCTAACCTCAATGAACTTTTTTGGGCTTTGACCTTCAAATAAACATGGTCTCCCACTTGAAATTCCAAGTGTCTTCTTTTCTGATCTGCATAGCTTTTATGCCTATCTTGTGCTTCTTTTAAGTTTTGTTGTACCTTCCTTACCATGTTCTCCATTTCTTGGAGCATCTTTGGTCCAACCATGATTCTGTCAGCCGGGTTATCCCAACTAATTGGAGGCGTACACCTTCTGTCGTATAGTACCTCGAAACGGCTTAACTTGGTCGAAGTTTGTTACCCATTATTATATGCAAATTCTACCAAGTGTATATAGTCTTCCCACTTGTTTGGTTTTGTTCTTACGTACATGCAGAGCATATCCTCTACAATTTGGTTTATCCTTTTGGTCTGTCCATCTGTTTGTGGATGATAACTCTTACTGAAATTCAGTTTAGTATTTGGCCCTGAAAACAACTCCTTCAAAAAAGAGGATGTGAATTTTGCGCCTCTATCTGAAATCACCATTTCAGGAATACCATGTAGTCTAAAAATTTATTTCATGAATATTTCAGCAATGTTTATATCTTTAAAAGTAGACTTTACAGGAATAAAGTGTGCAGACTTACTGAGTTTATCAATTAAAACCATGATAGAATCATTTTGTTTCTGATTTTTGGGAAAACCTGTTATAAAGTCCAGCGATATGGTCTCCCATTTCCATTCGGGTACTGGTAATGGTTGTAATAGGCCGGCTGGATGCTGGTGCTCAGCTTTGACCTGCTAACAATCTTGGCACCTAGACAAGTATTCTGCTATTCCACCCTTCATATTATGCCAGTAAAATAGATTTCTAAGTGTTTTTATTGTTTTCTGGTATCCTGAATGGCTAGAATACAGTTTCTTATGCACTTCATCCAAAACTATTAATTTTATCTTTGTTGAATCTGCTATGTAGAGCCTATTTTTAAATCATAATAGTCCCTTCTTATCGATACTTAGTTCTGGTTTATCTGCGTTTGCGGTACTGTCTAGTAATTTTGTCATTATCTTAGTGTAATTTTCATCGTTAATACCTGTCGACCTTATTGTTTGTTCCAGATCACTTTCTGCCCTGTTGATATTTATCTCAAATAACCCATGGACTCTTCTGCTTAGAGCGTCTGCTACCTTAATTTATTTTCCCTTGATATGTCTGACTTCGAAATCGAATTCTCTCAAGAAGGCTACCCATATTGCTTGCCTTACATTGAGATCTGGTTGGCTAGACATATATTTCACACCGCTATTATCTGTCAATAGTAGAAATTTTCTTCCCATTATGTAGTGTCACCACATTTTTAAGGCATGTATTACCACTACCAATTCTAAGTCGTGAGTGACATAATTTCTCTCATGGTAATTTAATTTCCGGGACTCATAACAAATCACGTGTCCTTCCTGAGTTAAGACACCACCTAGTCCTTCTTTACTTGCATCAACACATACTGTGAAGTCTTTATTTGGGTCTGCTACCTTCAAAACGGGTGTCGTTGTTAATAATTCCTTCAGCTTGTTAAAACTATCTTGACACTTATGCGACCAGTTAAACTTGGTCCCTTTCTTTTGTAATGATGTGATATGGTAGGCTATCTTGGAAAACCCTTCTATAAATATGTGATAATATCCAGTGATTCCCATGAATGACCAGATATTTGTCACATCATTAGGTACTGGCCATTCCATAATGCCTTTTATCTTTTCTGGGTCTATGGAAATGCCTTCTGCGGAAATGACATGTCCTAGATATTGTATTTCCTTTTGATAAAAGTCACACTTGTCAAATTTCCCGTACAGTTTGTGTTTCCTCAACGTTTGCAGAACCATTCTTAAGTGTTCATCATGTTCTTCCTCCATTTTAGAATATAATAGAATATTGTCGATAAATACAACTACTAACTTATCTAAGTACTGACTAAAAATATTGTTTATCAGGCACATAAACATGGTTGGTGTGTTAGTGAGTCCAAAAGGTATGACCACAAATTCGTAGTGTACATATCTTTTTTGAAAAGTTGTTTTGTTTATGTCCTCATCCTTTATCCTAACTTGATGGTAGTTGGATCGTAAATCCAACTTTGAAAAGATCTTGGCCCCACCAACTTGATCGAACAGATCATTTATCCTTGGTAAGGGGTATTTGTTCTTAATATCCATTTTGTTCAGTTGTGTAACAACCCTGGTTAGATAGTGCATAGGGTTTATTAAGTATAATTAATTAGATAATATGACTTTCCTAATATGTTTTAGTTAAATAATAATTATTTCATAATAATATTAATTAATTGTTCATATATGTTGATGATTAATTAATTAATTAATTGACTCATTAAATATTTGAGTAATGAATTAAAGGGGCTTAATAATTTTAATTTATCTAATTAAAGACTTTACGTATGCAGGTGGGAATGAAGCATTAAATGAAGGATAAGGTAATAAAGGCATGGGATAAGATAATAATTGGGAGGATAAGGTAATAAAGGCATGGGATAAGGTAATAATGGGGAGGATAAGGTAATTAATGGAGGATAGGAAGTCGGTGGATGGGGGGAGATATGAGGGTAGGAGTCCGACGGGTGAGGGGTATGATTTTGGGGTGAGGAAGCATTTTTGGAGGAGGGCACTATATTTCTGGTTTGGCATATTTTATGGTGTTGGGAGTTTGGTTTTGGGGGTTTTTGTGAATCGTTACAGGGGGCACCGGGTTGTTGGGTGTTTTGGGCATGGGCGCCAGGATTCCTTAAGGTATCCTGGAGCTAGGGAGTCGGAGAGGTTGCTTCTAGATGGCTGGGTGGTTAGTTGGTTTGGGCAAGGTTTGGTCAAAACAACACGCTAGGCAAGGCAGCAAGGAGGACAACCAGACAAGCGAGAGTTTAGCATCAGGAAGAGATATTTTATTTATGAAGTTTCTGAGTTATGTGATGATTATGTAAATTATTAGCATTCTATTCATAGATTTAATTCATGCTATGGATAAATTAAATTTTCTGTTGAATATTATATGCTTATACAGTGATTATTGAATTACGTAGGCATTGAAAGAAATTTATGTTTAATTGAATGAATTTTATTAGGCTTACTTAAATTTAGGTCCCTACACATGGTATCATAGCCTTAGTTTGAAATCTGGGCCCATGGGCCAAGCTCAGACTCAAAGCTCCAGCTCCACCTAACCTGCAAGCAATACCCAAAAATAAATATCAGACACACGAATCAAAAGGCACCTGTTCTATTAATTTTCCCCTTTGAAAAACCTGCTAACAATAGAAAATTTAAACTTTGGGAATAATTATGGTAATTCCACTATTCAATAGGTACAATGGCTACTAGATAAATATTTAAAATAATTCTTCTTATATGTTGTCCTATAAAGGAATTAGAAGAAAGCACTACTTAAAAGTTTCAAGTCATAAAGTTCCAATAAACATAGATGCAGAACAATTGTCAATTTCAGTAAAAGGAAACATTGACAAGGAAAGATTCATTGAGGACGTGGTGCATCTCCTTACCTATAATGAAATCTAAAAAAAGACATGCCACGGGCTTGGAAAATAGAACATTGCAAGACAAAGTTCATGATTTGAATATGGTATTTCTGAGAACTATATAGACAGGGCAAATTGACTCGTAAGTAATCCTTATGTACAACTTTAATAAAAAAAAGACAAGCCTAATTCCCCTGACACTGGGAGAGTAGGATACAGGGACCGATAAAAAATATATACACATATTAAAGTAAAAATAAGTTTAATAAAAAAACTTTTTTACGTTGGCCTTTAAAGAAATCTCCAATTCAACTTTACAAGTCATCAAAGAACCAAGTGTCAAGATAAAGTTATGGAGAAACACCATTACAAAAGGCACCAAGGGAAGAGTTGAGGAGAATCATTGTTTTTCACTACGCAATCAAATCCACTACACGCCAAACAGAACGCCCATGCACCAAGCCACGGGGAGGAGCCACAGGAAAACAAGGCAAATAGAATAAAAAACACTAAACCTGTGAATAAAGAATAAAGAATAAAGAATGACTAAACCTATGATCGATTGAGTACGATTGATTTCCTCGGTATTTCACCGGCTATGGATCTTCAATCTCTCTTTTCCGTCCAAGCACACCCTCGTTGCAAAATCTGTGCAAAATCTGAAGGGTTTCTTTTTTTTTCTCTGAAACTATCGCAGTCCTCACCGTTGCAATGAACACCTGCAAAATAACAAATATTAGTAAATGAAAACCTGCAAAACAAAACATAGGTTAGCAACAACACTCCAACCTCGCTAGTAAACGTGACCCAATGCCCCGTTGACATAATTTTTATTGTGATATTTTTCTTGTATTAAAAGCATGAATCAAACATACTTTGCCACCCTTTTTCAACAACTATAGTAATTCAACTAATGTATGGGACTACTTCCTCATAGTACATTGTTAAGCAATCATAATCTAGAGAAAAATCACAAGCACCCACTTCAAAGAGACCTAACATTGACCTACCATAAACTCTGTCAAAGACTGAAAACCCAGTGCAAAAACATCCCAATCAAACTGCAACAAAAAAAGATCATGCCACCTACCTTGGACATGATCTGATCAATATTTGCAAGATGGCTATGGCATGACCAGCAACAGTAAATCCACCCGCTTAACTAAACCAAATATAACCTCCCCATATGAGTTGCTTCTTAGCCAACAGTTTTTTTCCAGCGCTTAATGTTACCCACACAGTTCTCCTCTACCAGAGTTCACAATATAACATAACCCCAATCAATATTAATGCTTCCTGAAGAATGAAGAAAAGGGTTTCATCAAATGAATTTATTTAGGCAAATCCATTGCCGTGGATTGGAAGAAATCTGCTAAAATTTAACAGAAAACACTATGAATTCCCACATGGCATCGCAAGTCTTATTTTGGGAAATTGGGATTTCTTAGAATTTATATGGCATGTAGGGCTACTTACAGTATATGTTGTCCCATGTGAAGGAGGGTGTTATCCACATTTTTGGTTATCGATATGATGGCATGTTAATGACATGATGATGGAAGATATAACTCTTCATTAAGATCATTTTCATGAAGAAAGTTACACTTATCAGCTTCTCTAAATCACACTTTTGAAGATAGTACGCAGGCTGCATATATATTGTCTTGCGGAAATACTTGATTTCCGCAGGCTGCATTCAGTCTGACTG
>SNQJ01S0016382.1:36831-48154 GCA_010110895.2 Picea sitchensis | reverse complement strand
GTCTTTTATAAAAGACTAGTCTTGTTGATTGGATTGGATGCATACATAAATTACTAAAAGGTGATAGTTATTGATTATTAGTACATGCACGAGACTTGTATGTACTAGCTACACATGCATTTCTTGTACATGTACATTAGTATGTATGAGTTTTCTTGACTTAGTTACTAATATTGTCGGTTAATTTTTATGAATGTGTGAACCATGTTTCTTTTCCTTTATACCATGAGATACCTTAACTTCAGGACGAAGTTTCCTGAAGGGTGGGTGTATGTAACAACCCTGGTTAAATAGTGCATAGGGTTTATTAAGTAAAATTAATTAGATAATCTGACTGTCCTAATATGTTTTAGTTAAACAATAATTATTTCATAATAATATTAATTAATTAATTAATTAATTGACTCATTAAAGATTTGACTAATGAATTAAAGGGGATTAATAATTTTAATTTAACTAATTAAAGACATTACGTATGCAGGGGGAATGAAGCATTAAATGAAGGATAAGGTAATAAAGGCATGGGATAAGGTAATAATGTGGAGGATAAGGTAATTAATGGAGGATAGGGAGTCGGTGGATGGGGGGAGATATGAGGGTAGGAGTCCAATGGGTGAGGGGCATGATTTTGGGAGAAGGAAGCATTTTTGGAGGAGGGCACTATATTTCTGGTTTGGCATATTTTCTGGTGTTGGGAGTTTTGTTTTGGGGGTTTTTGTGAATCATTGCAGGGGGCACTGGGTTGCTGGGGGTTTTGGGCACAGGGGCCAAGATTCCTTACGGTATCTTGGAGCTAGGGAGCCAGACATGCTGCTCCTAGCTAGCTGGGTGGTTAGTCGGTTTGGGTAGGGTTTGGTCAAAGCAGCAGGCTGGGCAAGGTAGGAGGGAGGACAACGAGATAAGAAAGAGTTTAGCATCAGGAAGAGGTATTTTATTTATGAATTTTCTGAGTTATGTGATGATTATGTAAATTATTAGCATGATGTTCATAAATTTAATTCATGTTATGGATAAATTAAATTTTCTGTTGAATATTATATGCTTATACAGTGATTATTGAATTACTTAGGCATTGAAATAAATTTATGTTTAATTGAATAAATTTTATTAGGCTTACTTAAATTTAGGTCCCTACAAGTTGTCTATAATCAATACATAGTCTTACAATACCGTCTTTCTTTTTCACAAAGAGGACTGGTGCCCCCCATGGTGAGACACTTAGTCTGATATACTCTTTGTCCAACAATTCCTGTAATTGTAATTTTAATTATGTCAGTTCTGGTAGACTCATTCGCTAAGGTGCTTTTGAGATAGGGGCTGAAACAGGTAGTAGGTGTATGGAGAAGTCTATTTCCCTTCTAGGGGGTAATTCTTGTATCTCATCCACAAACATGTCTCTAAAATCACGTAGGACAACAAAGTCTTCTAACTTGGGCTTATCTTATGTTTCTAACAGATTCGTTACTTGGATGGCATAAAATTAACATCCTTTTCTCATACATTTCTTTAGTTTCATCACTGAAACTTGTCTGACTGATACAGGTTTTAGTATACCTTGGGTTGTTCTAGTATTGTCGAAGTAGTCTTTATAGTTAAGTAACTTTGTATAACAATCTAGCACTTCTTTGTGCTGCTTCAACCAATCCATCCCGATAATCATATCATAAGTTCCTAGTGGTAGGATGTTCAGATTTGTTCTTATATTTTGACCATATGAGTTGAACTCCAAATTAGAAATAAATTCGACTACTTTCCTTTTAGTTTCTATTGCTAGTTATATCAACCATGATTTTGCATGCTTCAGTGTCTTAAGTTTTTTTGACTCTACTACCTCAGGAGTAATATAACTTAACGTAGCTGCAGGGTCAATAAAAAACGAAATTTGAGAATTATTGATTTTACCTTCGATCTCTACCACAGAGGACTGGTGGTCAGCTTGTCAACCATCTATGGCTGCATTTATCCGATGCAGGCTTCTGCCCACATCTCCCACCGTCGAGGCTTCCTGTAAATTATGAACAACAGTTCTGTTTGCTGAAATTAAACATGGACAGTTCCTCCTTAGATGAGGTTCTCCACATTACCACCACTTTAATGTCTCACAGGAACTGTCCCCAAACTTCTTCATTCCCAAATTTATCGGTTTACCACTGCCTTGCGTACTCAGATGATTGGAGTGAAAATCCTTTATCGAAAATCTTTTTGCTGCATTTCGATAAGGAGCTAGCTGGTATCCCTTCTTCTGCTAGTTCATTCGATCTTGTTTCTTATCCTTACAGGATTTGGGAAACTCTACCCACTGTTTGTACTGGTCATAGCACATTCCTTCTTTTGTGAATGCTTCACTCAAGGATTTGGGGTTGTCAAACTCAATTCTGTCCCTGTAGGAATGCGGTAAACAACTTAAGAATCACTGGATTTTTACCTTATCTTCTCAGATGTATGGTACGAACCTTAGTAGCTCCAAACATTTATCTATAAGGTCCTCCATGGGCATCTGTCCAAGTCATAACTCGTAAAATTATTTCGTTTTCCTCTCATAATAGCTTTGAGAAAGGTATCATTTTTTGAAATACTTCTTAAAGTCACACCATTCAAATTGTTTCTCTTTTAGGTCCTTGGCCAATTTCAGGTCTTGCCACCAAATGTTGGCCTTCCCTTTCAAATTGTAGATAGCCATTCTGACCTTCATATTGTTGGAATAGTTGTAGATCTAGGAGTATTTTTTGATGTCCAACAACCATGCCTCAACTTCTTCTTCTGTCCTGGATTCTCCATCAAAGGTGGGTGGTTTAATATTTTTAAATTCTCCTTCAAGGTGGTCTACGTGTTTTCTTTTTCTGTCTTTTTTAGTTTTGTCTTCAGCTGAAGGTGTTCCTTTAGACGAACTGTCTCCTATTTTTGTTTTTGGCCCAGAGTTCTTGGACGCCCTTTTGCTGACCTCTTCGTCATGGTTATCATCCTTTGGTATTTTCTTGGTCACTATACTACGCAACATGACTTCATTTATCCCTTGTTATTCCTGTTGTGCTTTCTTCAATTTCTCATTGTCTGCTTTGAAAACCTGCAGCTCAACAATAAGATTCCTCATTGTTTCCAGTAATTCCGTAAAATATCTTCCATCACTATTCTTCCTTGGGTCTCTATGAGGTCCCTGTTCTGGATTTCCTTCCATTCTGATTTCTGCATCATTTTAAGCTACCATATTTAACACTAAACAGAAAAAGTTTTTTGTTTGTAACAAGGAATTTTTTATTAGTTTTGCATAAGTAAAATATATATATGCCTAGGCTTTAATGTGGCCCTATTCCAGGCCTAGTGTTGTAAACTATGATCTGATACCATATGTAATATACCTCTAATTTTCACATAATTTTTTTTTTTCTTTTTTTTATAACAGTACATTAATCTCCAACTTTTCGTTTAATAAAATTACAGAACATGATGTTTAAAGTTTACCCTAATTATATATTGACATTCTATCATATGAGGATAGTACTATGCTAAACTAACATCATACTTTATATGATGGGTTGTCAAAAGATTCCAGTACCTTTTCAACACATATATTTCTTTTATAAATATTTTAATACTTATACATATACCCACTTGTATACGATGTACATTAGGATTCGAGTCCTAATCTTCTTAAAAGTTGGATGCACAAGTTTGTATCATTGCCCTGTCATAGTACCATATGCATCAAAACTGTGTATACGTCGAGAGTTATGACCTTATCATAACTCATGTTATGTCATGGTTAGTGATATTATTTTGTCATTGCCCGAGTCACTGAAAGGGATTTCCCTTAAGGCTCAATCGTGGTCAAACACTTTTAGTCATCCAACCTAAGGTTTTAAACAAGGAAACTCTCATGCAATTTTCTTATGTAACTAACTCGTAACTAAAATTCATTCCACCGATAGAGAAAACAGAAAGGTAAGCTAATTGACAAATTAGTTAGTGGATGACTAGTTACAACTCGACAGTCACAAAGTGACTATCATTAATCTCGCATATTGGTTGGTAAGGGAAGGAGAGGTATCTGTCAGAAAAGAATTAAGTCTTTGTTCCAGTGTTTAATATGGGTCCTGCATGCACCAATATCGATGGTTCTCCCACTTGACCTTCCTCAATTACTGTCGTGCCAACTCTATCATAGCACATGGCCCAACATCCTTCTACATTTACTCTAGTAGTACACCCTAAACTTAGAGTTTAGGCGAGCTCCTTCCTCGTCATTGTGACTCCTCGAGAAAACAAACATCGACTCTGTGTGTGGTTCTTTTGGATGAGGGGAAAATGTACACTGGAGGTCGTTGTTCAGCAATCCAGTCGACCAGGCCCATTTCCCTGGTATGTTTTATATTATGCTATCGTAACTTTAACCAGAGGTGTAGAGATCTGGTGTTTCAAATTAGTGAAGGTCATTTTACTTGTAGTTCTTATCACAGAGTTTCATGTATTTCGTTTTCGGTATACCAAGAGTTTTGACACTTTGTCTCCTTGCTCTCAAAGTTCAGAGGCTTGTCGGTTTAGCCTCCTGGTAATTAGTTTAGGGTTTTTATATGCCCAAGGTTACACCACTTCACTCTCTTACCCAGTGGTTATAAGATGAGACCAAGGTCGAATACATGCAAGTTTTCATGTTAAAAGGGATAGGTTACCCTATGTGTGACTACTCTTTCGCTCTCAATCTTTCGTTTGTGAAGGATTGAGTCCTTTCATCAGCATTACAATCAGACCCTTAACTGGTTTTTCAATGGAACCCATAGCCATTACTTACCTGGTATAAATGAAAATCCTACTTAAGATGTCCGTGCTCAGTTCTTGGAAATTTCTTACAGTATGTGTCTCTTGAATATAAGGTTCTGTGAATATTTTATAAGGGTATTTTCTTCCGCAATGACATGCCAACTCTATCCTAGCACATGGCCCAACGTCCTTCAACATTTACTCTAGTAGTACACCCTCAAATTAGAGTTTAGGCGAGCTCCTTCCTCGTCATTGCAACTCCTCGAGAAGAAAAACATCGACTCTCTGTGTGCTTCTTTTGGATGAGGGGAAAATGTACATTGGAGGTCATTGTTCAACAATCCAGTTTACCAGGCCCATTTCCCTGGGAATTTTTATATTATGCACACACCATTCGCGATGGTTCTCCCACCTGACCTTCCTTAATTCTTGTCGTGCCAACTCTGTCCTAGCACATGGCCCAACATCCTTCAACATTTACTCTAGTAGTACACCCTCAACTTAGAGTTTAGGCAAGATCCTTCCTTTCCATTGTGACTCCTCAAGAAAACAAACATATTCTCTGTGTGTGGTTCTTTTGGATGAGAGGAAAATGTACACTAGAGGTCGTTGTTTAGCAATCCAGTCGACCAAGCCCATTTCCCTGGTAAGTTTTCTATTATGCTATCATAACTTTAACCAGAGGCATAGAGATCTGGTGTTTCAAATCAGTGAAGTTCCTTTTACTTGTAGTTCTTATAAAAGAGTTTCATGTATTTCTTTTTCAGTATACCAAGAGTTTTGACACTCTATCTCCTTGCTCTCAAACTTCATAGGCTTGTCAGTTTAGCCTCCTGGTAATTAGTTTAGGGTTTTGATATGCCGAAGGTTACACGACTTCACGCTCTTACTCAGTGGTTATAATATGAGACCAGGGTCAACAATTGTCTCATTGTCCGCTTTGAAAACCTGCAGCTCAACAATAAGATTCCTCATTATTTCCAATACTTCCGTAGTTGAGCTTCCATCACTATTCTTCCTTGGGTCTCTATGAGGTCCATGTTCTGGATTTCCTTCCATTCTGATTTCTGCATCATTCTAAGCTACCATAATTAACATGAAACAAAAAACGTTTTTTGTTTGTAACAACGAAATTTTTATTAGTTTTGCATAAGTAAATATATATATATATATATGCCCAAGATTTAATGTGGACATATTCAAGGCCTAGTGTTGTAAACTCTGCTCTGATACCATATGTAATATACCTCTAATTCTGACATAATTTTTTTTTTCTTTTTTTTTTATAACGGTACATTAATCTCCAACTTTTCGTTTAATAAAATTACAGAACAAGATATTTAAAGTTTACCCTGATTATATATTGACATTCTATCATATTAGGATAGTACTATGCTAAACTAACATCATACTTTATATGATGGGTTCTCAAAAGATTCCAGTACCTTTTCAACACATATATTTCTTTTATAAATATTTTAATACTTATACATATACCCACTTGTATACGATGTACACTAGGATTCAAGTCCTAATCTTCTTAAAAGTTGGATGCACAAGTTTGTATCATTTCCCTGTCATAGTAACATATGAATCAAAACTATGTATACATCAAGAGTTATGACCTTATCATAACTCATGTTATGTCATGGTTAGTGATATTATTTTGTCATTGCCCGAGTCGCTGAAAGGGATTTCCCTTAAGGCTTAGTCATGGTCAAACACTTTTAGTCAACCAACCTAAGGTTTTAAACAAGGCAACTCTTATGCAATTTTCTTATGTAACTAAATTGTAAGTAAAATTTGTTCCACCGATAGAGAATGTGAAAAGGTAAGCTAATTGACAAATTAGTTAGTGGCTGACTAGTTACAACTGGACAGTCACAAAGTGACTGTCATTAATCTCACATATTGGTTGGTAAGGGAAGGAGAGGTATCTGTCAGAAAATAATTAAGGATTTGTTCGTGTGTTTAATATGGTTTTTGCATGCACCAGTCTCGATGGTTCTCCCACCTGACCTTCCTTAATTCCTGTCGTGCCAACTCTGTCCTATCACATGGCCCAACGTCCTTCGACATTTACTCTATTAGTACACCCTCAGCTTAGAGTTTAGGCGATATCCTTCCTCGTCATTGTGACTCCTCGAGAAGAAAAACATCGACTCTTTGTGTGGTTCTTTTGGATGAGGGAAAAATGTACACTCGAGGTCGTTGTTCAACAATCCAGTCGACCAGGCCCATTTCCCTGGTAAGTTTTCTATTATGCTATCGTAACTTTAACCAGAGGCATAGAGATTTGGTGTTTCAAATCAGTGAAGGTCCTTTTACTTGTAGTTCTTATCACAGAGTTTTGTGTAACTCTTCTTTGGTATACCAAGAGTTTTGACACTCTATCTCCTTGCTCTCAAAGTTCAGAGGCTTGTCGGTTTAGCCTCCTGGTAATTAGTTTAAGGTTTAGATATGCCCAAGGTTACATCACTTCACGCTCTTACCCGATGGTTATTAGACGAGACCAGGGTCGGATACATTCGAGTTTTTGTGTTAAAAGGGCTAGGTTACCCTGTGTGTGACTATTCTTTCGCTCCCAATCTTTCCTTTGTGAAGGATTGAGTCCTTCCGTCGGCATTACAATCATACCCTTAACTTGTTTTTCAATGGAACCCATAGACATTACTTACCTGGTATAAATGAAAATCCTACTTAATATGTTCACACCCAGTTCTTGGAAATTCCTTACGGTATGTGTCTCTTGAATATAAGGTTTTGTGAATATTTTATAAGGGTATTTCTTTCCATCGAATAAAATTTGCATCAATAGTTTTGTTGTCTTGGGGGTACTAAAAGTTGCAAGGCAACCTCGTAGGGTTCTGGTCCTGACACGGCCTGTGATGACTGATTACTCTCATTACTCTTTATAGTCTCGATTTTGGGAGGGTTCAAGAGTCTAACGTTTGGGGTAAAGTTTGTGTATTATGGAATCCAATACCATCATCTATTTTACTATGTTTAAATTTGTTGTTTATTGTAATTGTACTTTTGTTCCATTATATTTGTTTTCATTCAAAGTACTGGTATAATCACTAATGATGGGCTTTGCTGGTGCGAGGACCCATCAGGGATTTGTTGTGCGCTTATCCCACGGCCCAGACATCCATATAGGAGAAAAGTGACAAGGAAAGAAAAGGACGAGACCACCAAATTAGAAGTTAAGTATTCTCTGGTATATTCTGTTAATAATAATTATCACTCTGTTGGTATTCTCTGGTTTCTTGTAAATAACTTACTAATTCTCATGATTGATAATTCTTCCAGGATTTTGTACAAGAAAGGACTTCGGAGCTTCCTCTTCATCTTTGATATAAAATTTATTCGATTTCCTTATTTTTTGTTAACCTCTTAGGTGACCCAACAAACAGGGTTACACAGTTTAGATTGTAGACGTTCGATAAAGGTGATTGGTTTCCCATAATGGCTTGGAAATAGGGGAAAAATTCCCAGCTGTATTTTTAAGTTTACGGTTCGACTGTCATGAGTAATGTTAATTTCGATGATTCTCCTATGATAATTTATTTCTTGTTTAATTGAACAATGTAATGGCTATTGTATTAATAGAATCCTTTCACTGGTCGGATTGTATCATAGTCTGGCACTTTGATTATCAAGGCTGTAGTATTCAGTTTTTTAACCTCTGTGTAATTCGAATCTTACAGTTATAAAATGTTTTGAATGGAATTTCTATAATATGAAGGTCTGTGTTTTTAAAAGATTTTTCTTCTTTTACTTAGACATTTCGTATTACTTCGATGAGACTCTAGTGTCTTGTTTACTTCGACGTATTCCTATTTTTCTTTGCTGCTAGAAAAATTTAGGATTGAGGTTTATCCATGTTGAGCGCTAAGATATGACCCTGTGACTGCTTACTTTTTTACATATATATACATCTATATATACAGGCTTACACACAAATGTATGTGTCTATCCTCTTGACACTTTTACTAGGTAGGGTAATTCTATCTTACTTGTAATAGTTTGCACTTTCAATTTCAGGATGCGTATACCGAGACTTGATAAATGCATGATGAAATTTTCTAATTCATACAATTTAGTTCCAGTGGTAATACATAGTAATATATATCTATATATATTGACCATAATCCTATTTACTTTTGGGCTCATAGGTATAGGTATATAATTAAAATCCTCAAACCGGGCCTTGTGTATAATTTCTTACGACAGAAAATAGAAACTTACAAATGTATAAAGACTTCCAGAAATATAACGACCCTATATATAACCTTTAACTCCAACTCTATTTACATTCAGTTGGTACTATACTGGAAACTTTGATAAAATGGAAAGGAAACTCCCTACAACTACTTCCGATGTTAACCATGCAATTTTTCTGATTTGTCGTAGCGAATAAAAAAAAAACAATTCTAGTATTTGTTCAGACTTTAACTCAACCGTAAACGTTGCTCAACATTAGGTTCATAAGGTAAGCTATCAGAATCATATATCACTCAATTGGACAGATTTCTCCCAGTATTATTGTACCCATACCGAATTTAATAGTCGCACTACAACTATCATCAAAACCTTTCAACAGAAAAGGGAAATAATTCAATTCAGATTTAATAAATACATTACATTAGACATAAGATCATTCACACAGAGATGGAAAGAGTAAATATCTGAACCAGTTCGCAGGAATACAAAGGGAACAACCACGTTCCTCCCAACCATATAATAGGGCAGCCAAATCACTTACCCGAATTCACCCCCTAGCCTGACCATGAATCCATGAGGGCGAACTTGGAAAACTCCTCCTCAACAATGTCCTTCAATTCCCTCTGATTCCTCTTGCATCACACTCACTCAGTAGTGTTTATAACAGAAAAAAGAATCAATCGTCTCTTTTCCCCGCATGCTTAAAAGCATCCTGCCTCCTCACATATGTTATTTATCCATAAAAAGCTTTTTGCCCAGGTCTTTTTCCCTCCCTTGGGAATTTTCCCATCTTTCTAAATCCCTGATTTCCAGGGGCTACTAATGGCCAAATCTATGATTTGCCACTTGTAACAATCATCCTAGAGGTAGTTCCAACATGTTCCCCACTCATGGAGTCATGGTTAGCTGATTTTAACATGGTTGTTCCACTTGTCCTCCTGCAATCAATATAAAATATTTTATTTTCATACAAGTGTCATAGTCAAATAGTTAGTTGGGTCAAATCAGATCTCTTCCCAATAGTCATAATAATTAATTACAATTATTAAATTCAAAATTCAGAATTGGCATAAATGGCAAAAAAATTCCAAATTCGAATTTACTAAAAACAAAATAATTTCCCAACAAATTTAAATTTAAAAAAAAAAAAAATATTTTTGGGGATGTCACAAGATAGTTGGAGAGTTATAACAAGAAATACAAGAACGGAGCTAATCATCACCACATGGAACTTCAATTTGAAGTAGGATATCAGGTTTTAGCACATTTGAGGAAGGAAAGGTTCCCTAGGGGAACATACAACAAGTTAAAGATGAGAAATATAGGACCCTGTAAGATCTTGAGGAAGTTTTATGCAAACTCCTATGAGATTGAGCTGCCAGATGTTGTGGTAATTTCGCCCATATTCAATTTTTCATACCTATACCCTTATACGAAAGATGATAGAGAAGGGTTATAAGATCAAGGAAAGATTCAGTGGGAGAAATAGATGCATGTGGCAGAAAAGCCGCAGATGGACAAAATTGTTGATCAGAGGATTGATAAGAAGACTAGAAGGAAAACCTATTTTGAGTATCTGGTCAAATGGATGCGACACCCAATCGAAGATGCTAGTTGGGAAAACGAATTTGTTATCGAGAAGCAGGGAAAATCAGTAGAGGGGCTCATGGATAGGAGTCCATGAATTTTTGTGAAGGGGAGTATGATGCAGGAGCATCGTTGGCAAGAACACAGAGGAAGGACCACTCAGCATGTGGGATTTCTTCCATAACTTCAACATTAGTAGCTACAACTTATTTTGAAATATGCCTTAACTCAACGCCAAAATTTACCTTTGGAGGCACGCTTGAACCAGTGACTAATTTTACCCTTTGAGTCACGTTTTGAAAATCGCAAGAGGAGCATGAGTTTCCACTAGGAATATGGAGTGCGACTGGACTAAGATAACATAGAATGAATTTTAGAATAGGCAAGTAGGCAGGGGAAACCCTAGAAATATTTTTGTTTTAAGTAGAATTTTGTATGCCCAGATGGAGAGAGTTGAAATAAAGAGAGAAATTAGTTGTAAGAGAGAACTGCGAGTTAGCAGGAGACCTCAGTTTTCGAGTTAATGTAATTTGAATGTATTTTGTAGCCATTTTGACACTTGTGAATAAAATAGAGGAAAAACAAAAATGATACAAATGCATGAAGTATGAACTATGTTTGAAATTGTTGATATTGAGAGGGGGGGTGAATCAGTATCCAGTACAATTTAAAAACCTTTTTCAACTTATATTTAAACCATTCAATTATATCCAATGAGAAATGAACAATAGTATAAGAGTTACACCAATACACC
>SNQJ01S0016382.1:2719-32539 GCA_010110895.2 Picea sitchensis | reverse complement strand
TATGTGTTCATTCTCCCATCATGAACAACATGTCGGTCATACTGCCAAGGTCTACCCAATAAAACATGACAGACATCCATGGGAATGACATCACACAGGATTTCATCCTTATATTCACCCATTTTAAAATTGACCAAGCATTGATTTGTAACACATACCTGGTGTCCTTTTTGCATCCATGTCACCTTATAGGGACTCGGGTGTTTGTTCGTTTTCAGCTCCAGCTTCTCCACCATCTCGGTCGAAACGAGATTATCAGTGCTTCCGCTGTCCACTATGACCTTGCATTTCCATCCCTTGGTTTTGCAAGTCATCCGGAACAGTCTGCATCTCTGCGCGGAGCTGTCCACCTCTCTCTCAGGTTTCAAGAGAGCCTTGTGCAATGTCAGTGACTCCCCACTTCCTGTGTTTTCATCTTCAACATCATGCCTCTGTGCCTCAACGACGTGAGCTTTTCCTCTATCCATCCTCCTCTCTGGACAGTCAACGGCCTTGTGTCCGTCTTTCCCACATGTAAAACATGTGATAACCCCTCCTCGACCTCTGCCTCGACCTCGGGTACGAGGAAATGTGTTCATGTCAGCATATCCTCCTTGCTGATCATCTTGCTGCCTCCTCGGCTCAGAAGTTTGCTACTTCTACTGTGAGGTTCCACCCCTCTCAGTTTTCCCCTGAGGTCTCTTCCAATCCTCCTTGGGTTTCTGAGTTTTCTCCTGGGCAACTATCTTTCCTCTGGGCTGGCTTCGGCCCCGCCCTCGCTATCGCTGCTTGTGGCTCAGCTTCTCTTCGGCCTTTAGAGGCATCTGGTATGCATCCTCAACGGTTCGGATGGTAACCATGCTCAGTTCATCCTGAATATCATACCGCAGTCCATTCAGGTATCTTGCCACCTTTTTGTCATCACTCTCCCGATGACCAGCTCTGATGTTGAGCCTGTAGAACTCCTCGGTGTATTCTCTCACCGTCATCAGCTTCTGTCTCAGGTTCTGCATGCGCCTGAACACCGTGATCTGGTAATCTCTCGGGATGAACTTCGCCTTCATCTTAGCAATCATTCGATCCCAGTTCTGATCTTCTGTTTGCCTCGGGAACGTCTCTCTCCCTGCAGCTCGTCCCACCATAAGGCTGCATGTCCCTTCAGCTTTGTGACAGCATGCCTCACCTTCCTGTCCTCCTCGATGTCTTCGTAATCGAAATAGGTGTCGAGTGCTCGGATCCAATCCAACAACTCTTCTGCGTTCAAGCTCCCCTCATAGACGGGGATGTCCATCTTTGTCTTAGAGCTCATCCTCGAAATGGCTCTAATCATCCTTTCGGTTGATGCGTCCTCTGCCGTGACTTCTTCTTTAGCATGTCCAGCTTCCTCTTCAATCTCAGGATCACTGAAATCTGCTGCACCAACACCACGTCTCTGGGTGGTCTCCATTTCCTCGAGTCTGGCTCGGAGATCTCTCATCTCTCGCTCTATTTCAGCATTTCCTGCTGGCCTACCCCTTCTTCGGGCATCCCTATCCTCACGATCATGATATTGCCTCTCTCTTCTGGGCGGCATGGTGTATTTGCTTCTCCCTGCTACCTGAACAAAGAGAGCTCCACTTCCCCCTATGATACCACTCTTGACGCAAGTCGTGAGTATCAGAGTGCTTTCCTTTCCTCTTTCTCTCCTCCTGCCTGAAGTATACAGACAAGATTTTCGGCTCTGGTACCACTCTTGACGCAACCTGCCATTCTCACAGCAGCCGATCACTCCTCCAGGACCTTCAACAATGCAGCCCGAAGAGTTAACAACTCTTCTGACTCCCTCGGGAGTCTTTTACCCACAGTGCTCTTCTCGGCGATCTCCCCCTTCACTAGTCGGGAAATCGGGTTTCGCGGACTCGCGAACCTTGGCCGCACATTCTGTGCAATATGAAACTTCAACTCCCGATCCCCAATGTCAACGGTCAACACTCCTGTGTATCGGGGAGTTTCCTATCGATAAATCGGCAGATGAAAAGAGGCGATTTTCTCACCTTTCAAAACCCCGAACGCCGATGTGCGACGCCACATGCCCTCCTCCACTCCGTCTCTGTGGGACCCATCGCAACTCGGGGCTTCGCAGTTCCTCTGTGCTCCCTTCGACCTTGAAAACACCAAAGTTCCGAGTCCCGACTCCTCAGGATCTCGTGCCACCTGTCCCTCCGATGATCGACGGCTCCGATTAAATCGGGAAATCGCAACTCGCGATTTCGACGTGCATGCAATGCGTGCACTCGCCAACCCCGATATGCCGATACCCGATGGCCAACGGGTTCTGCCTGCTCTCGAGGGTTAACCCTTCGCTACCTCTCCCATATCCGACGATCCACAGGACTTCGCGCTTCCTCCCAGAATTTCCAAGTCGTCGATTCCCTTCCTTCGGTGAATCCTCCAGCTTCCAAGCTTTCCCTTGGTTCGAATCTCTCCCAGGCCTGTTCCTACAATATGAATGAGGAACTATCCCTCCTGAGCTGAATTTTCACTGCCTCCTTCAGAGACTTAAGCACGCTATCTGTGCTCCACATTCAACAACCTTCAAAGTGTTGAAGTCTTCCTGAACTCTGGGACTCACAACCACCGTAATCCTGGCCTTCCCTTTTCTCAGACTTGCTACTGAGCCTTCACATCCAACCTGCACTTTCCTGCATGGTTCGAATAACAAACCACAACCCTGGTCGACGAGAATAAGAGCTTCACTGTTGAACCTCCTCAATGCACTCTATGCGGAGGAATTCGACTGCACTCTATGCAGGAATCTCCTGGTTCGAACAGTGAAACAATTGGAACTTATTCCCTCATTCTCTCAGGTTTCAAACCTGATATGCAATCATGTATGCAGCATAAAAATGGTAAGCATAAAGAGAATCAAGTATGCAACAACATAGCATCAATAACACACACAATTCAAACACAGCCATGGAATTGAATCAAGAGCTTTCTTCTATTAATTCAATCTGTACATGCGTGTTCTTCACAAGTTTTCTTCTTGCTCTTTTCTCTCTTGGTCCTCTCTGCTAATGCTGAATAATAATCAATTACACAAGGAGGGTGCCTATATTCGTTTTCCCTCCTGGAAATTAAACTGTCTAATCTACAACTAACCCTATCTACCAGCATTTAAAACTATTAAATTCCTTCTTATCTATATTACATTACAAGTGCGCTTCATATAAATGCATTCATTCAAACGACGACGCAACAATATTTTCAAAGAAATTCAAAAAGGTATGCGCTGGTGCTGTCCAACTATTCTTCTCTTTCCTCCATGCTGGCTCGCATCATGACATCGTAGATGCTCCTGCATCAAGGAGGGAAATGAAAATGATAATGCAAGGAACCCCCTTCGAATGAAGTAATGGAGATGGTTGGTAACTGTACCTGAGCCATGTGAATATGGTAAGGTGTCAAAAATACAATGGGAACATACGCCGAGTACTGAACCGAACGAACTTACCCCAGGACATCTTAAATGTTGGAGGCAGGCTATTTAAGTTGAGATAGCATTGATCTGTACAGTTTTCCTAGCATATTAATGGTGAAGTACGTTGTCAATCTATTTAGGGTTAAAACTTCACCTGTGCTTTTTATGGTCATATGTTGAACTTAACTATCGATACACTAACCCTCGCCCGATTTAGTTAGCATGAATTTCGTTAATCAAAGAGGAATGTTTATTGGCGCCAAACGTTAATCATAGCCACTCTGAGTTGTAGCTTCTACGCACATTAGTGTCATTACTAAATTGAACTATGCGCATAGTGACTGATGCATGCCTAGAACGATACCTTGTTTTAAGGGTATTTAAATTTATGTCTAACTTTTCCCTAGTAGACCATAGGGTTGTACAAATAGGAATGGAAGTTGTAAGTCTTTTTCATATATGACTATTATACGAATATGATAGTATTTCTAGGTGGTTACACATCTATATTATATGATTTGGGCATAAGCCTCAAAACGAAAATGATGGTTAGTCTTAAAAATTTGATGAGATCAGAACAAATTAGTTATATACTTATACTCATATATATATCTCAATCTGCGACGAGAAGAGGTGAGATCAAGTTAAATAAAATATGCCAGGAAGAGTAAAAAGGGCAATAGGACTGCCCTATAGTATAGTTAATGAATGTCTAAAAGTTTTGAAGACAAAAGGTCAATTCAAAGTATCCTAATTAATTTGTTTTTTATGTACATTTTTGGGTACTGTAGGGACTTAAAATAAAAATTTGATATAAATCATTTCAATTGCACAAATAGATTAGTCACCAGAACATATAATTTAATTTCGCAAATAGGCTAATCACCAGAACATACAAATTTAATTGAGATAAACATATTAGCTTACAGACAGCCTCATAATGCATCATATTCCTTAAATTTCATAAAACAAATTCATAAATTAACATACCTGGGTCTGATGCTAACCCTCTGCTTTCCACTTGCCTAGTTGATTGTTGTTGAACTGTGTAAACACTGCCCAAAACCTTGTTCCACCCTCCCAACTAGGACAACTTCCTAGCTCCAGGATATGATATGGATATCCTGGTCCTTGTGCCCAAAACCTCCAGCAAACCGGTGCCTGTAATGATCCAATCCGACTACAGAACTCAACTCTCCTCTGTGCAATCCCAGAGAGACCTTCCCCAAAAATTCTCGTAGAATGGTAATGCCTCTTCCGTAAACCTCCTCCCCTCATATTCCTCCTTCACCACCCTCCCTTTCATTTACTTCCTTACCTACCCATTTATTACCTTATCCCCTCATAATTAATGTCTTATCCCTTTATATTCAATGTCTTATCCCTTTTCGTGTACGTAAGTTTTTTAACAAATTCACTTATAATTTATTATCCTTATTAATTTAATACCCATGTCAGTCAATGTAACATATAATTAACTAATCAATTAATTAATCAAATTGCAACCATTAATTAATCAATAAATATTTAATTAGTATCTTTATACCAATACCATGTTAAGACAATTAATCCCCTAATTAATTTTTACTTAATAATCCTTAAACATTTATTCAACTAGGGTTGTTACAGGTACATTACATATGGTATTAGAGAAAAGGTTATAGAACTTGGACCTTGAACAGGGCCATGTTATTTACTTAGCATATAATTTTGTTTATGTAAAAGTAATAAACCTTTATTGGTACAAACAAAAAACCCTTTTCTATTTTGTGTTAATCATGGCATCTCAGGATGATGCACAAATCAGACTTGATGGGAATCCTGAACAAAGACTTCCTGAAAATCAGAGACAAAACAACGATGAAACCTCACCTACCAAAGTCTTGGAAACTGTGAGAAACCTCATTGTTTAGTTGCAGGTTTTCAAAGCAAACAATGAGAAAATGAAGAAGGCACAATAGGAGCAGGAAGAAATAATTGAAGTCATGTTGCATATTATAGTGACCAAGAAAAGACCAAACGATGAGAACCAAGAAGAAGAGGTCAGTAAAAGGGCCTCCAAGAATTTTGGTCCTGAAGCAGAAAGGGGGGATAGCTCATCTGAGGGTACACCTCCAGCTGAAGATAAAACAAAAACAACCAGAAAAAGAAAACAGGTACATCACCTTGAGGGAGAATTTAAGAAAATCAAACCATCCACCTTTGATGGGGAATCCAGAATAGGGGTGGGAGCTGAAGCATGGTTACTAGACATCAAGAATTATTTCCAGATATACAATTATTCCAGCAATATGAAAGTTATAATGGCTATCTACAATCTGAAAGGAAAAGACAACATTTGGTGGCAAGACTTCAAATTGGCCAAGGGTCTAAAAGAGAAACAAATGCAATGGTCTGACTTTAATATATACTTTAAGAAACAGTACCTATCTAAAAGTTACTATGAAATAAAAACGAAATAATTTTATGAGTTACGACTTGGTCAAATGGCTATGGAAGATCTGATAAACAAGTTCCTGGAATTACTAAGGTTCGTACCGTATATTCAGGAGGATAAAGTAAAAATCCAGTGGTTCCTAATCTATTTACCATAGTCTTACAAGGATAGAATCGAGTTTGACAACCCCAAGTCCTTGAGTGAAGTATTCAGGAAATATTGAATGGGTTACGACCAATACAAAAAATGGACATAATTTCCCAAAGCTTGGAAGGATAAGAAACAAGACTGAATGAAGCAGTGGAAGAAGGGATACTAGCCAACTCCTTATCAGAATGCAACAAAAATATTTCCTAGAAAATATTTTCACTCCAAAAATCAAAATATGCAAGGTAGTGGTAAATTGGTAAATCTGGGAAAAAAGAAGTTTGGGGACAGTCCCCGCGAACCACTAAAGTGTTAGGAATGTGGAGAACCTCATATAAGGAGGAACTATCCATGTTTAAATTCAACAAACAAAATTGATGTTCATAATATGCAGGAATCCTCGATGGTGGGTGATGTGGGCAGAAGCTTGCATAGGATAAATACAGTTGTGTATGACCGACAAGCTGACAACTAGTCCTATGTGGTGGAAATCGAAGGTAAAATCAATAACACTGAAATTTCTATTTTAATTGATCCTGGAGCTACATTAAGTTATATCACTCCTAGTGTAGTAGAGTCAAATAAACTTAAGAAAATGAGACATGGAAAATCATGGTTGGTACAACTAGCAACAAAAAGTAAAAGGAAAGTCTTTGACTTTATTTTGGATTATGAGTTAAGTTTAGGTGGTCAAAACATAAATAAAAATCTGAACATCCTACCACTAGGATGTTATGACGTAATTATCGGAATGGATTGTTTAGAAAGGCATAAACCAGTGCTATATTGTTATGCAAAGACAATTAAGTATAAAGATGAAAATGACATCATTAAAACAACCCAAGGTATACAAAAACTAGTATCAATTAGACAAGTCTCAGTAATGAAATTCAAGAAATGCATTAGAAAGGGTTGTCAAGTTTATGCCATCCAAGTAACAAACCTATTAGAAAAAGAAGATAAACCCAACTTGGAAGACTTTGTTGTTCTACATGATTTTAGAGACTTGTTTGTTGATGAAATACCTGAATTTCCCCCTAGAAGGGAGATAGACTTTTCTATCGACTTGCTACCTGGTTCAACCCCTATCTCTAAATCACCTTACCGAATGAGTTTGTTGGAATTGACAGAATTAAAAATTCAACTACAACAATTGTTGGAAAAAGAATATATCAGACCGAGTGTTTCACCTTGGGGAGCACTAGTCCTCTTTTTGAAAAAGAAAGACTTCATTCTAAGACTATGTATTGATTATAGACAATTAAAAACAATGACTATTAAGAACAAGTACCCCTTACCTAGGATAAATGACCTGTTTGATCAAGTAGGTGGGGAAAATATATTTTCGAAGTTGGATTTACGATTTGGTTATCACCAAGTTAGGATAAAATATGAGGACATAAGAAAAACAAATTTTCGAACAAGATATGTACATTACAAATTTGTAGTTTTACCTTTCAGACTCACTAACGCACCAGCCACGTTTATGTGTTTAATGAATAGTATTTTCAGTCAGTATTTGGAGAAATTCATATTGGTATTTATTGACAACATTCTGGTATATTCTAAAACAGAGGAAGAACATGAAGAACACTAAAGAAGAATTCTGCAAAATTTAAGGAAGCACAAACTGTATGCTAAATTTGATAAGTGTGATTTTGATCAGAAAACGATACAGTACCCAGGACATGTAATATTTGCAGAAGGTATTGCAATCGATCCTAAGTAAATAAGGGTTATTATGGAATGGTCGGTACTGAAGGATGTAGCAAACATCCAGTCATTCATGGGATTCACCGGATATTATCGCAGATTTATAGAGGGATTTTGCAAAATTTCTTACCCTATAACATCGTTGCAAAAGAAAGGGATCAAATTTAACTGGTCACAGAAATGTCAAGACAATTTTAATAAGTTAAAGGAATTGTTAACAACCACACCCATTTTAAAGGTAGCATATCCAGATAAAGACTGCATCGTCTATGTATATGCGACTAAAGAAGTATTAGGTGGCGTCCTAACCCAAGAAGGGCATGTTATTTGTTATGAGTCCTGAAAACTAAAGGAACACAAGAGAAATTACGTCACTCATGACTTAGTATTGGGTGTTGTAATACACACCTTAAAAATGTGGCAACACTACATAATGGAGAGAAAGTTTATGCTATTGACTTACAATAGCGGTGTGAAATTTTTGTTTAGTCACCCATACCTTAATGCAAGGCAAGCAAGGTGGCTAGCCTTCTTGAGCGAATTCAATTTTTAGGTAAGACATATAAAGGGTAAAGAAAATAAAGTAGTTGATTCTTTAAGCAGGAGAGTTCATGGGTTATTTGAAATAAATGTTAGCAAGGAAAAAAGTGACCTTGAATAGAGGATAAGGACTACAGGTAATAACAATGAGAAGTATATTGAAACAGTGGCATAATTACAGAACACTACAGGGAATTCAGACAAATCAGAGTTGAGTATTGATAAAAATGGTCTACTACGATTTAAAAATAGAATATACATACCAGATTCGGCAGAATTAAAGTTAACAATTCTAGATGAAGTACATAAGAAACCAGATTCTGGTCATCCAAGATACCAGTAAACGATAACAACACTTAGAAAATTATTTCATTGGCCTAATATGAAGGGATAAACAACAAAATACTTAGGTAAGTGTCAATATTGTTAATAGGTAAAATCCGAACACCAACATCTACCTGGCCTATTACATCCCTTACCACTACCGGAATGGAAATGGGACACTTATCGTTGTACTTTATTACCGGTTTGCCTAAAACTCAGAAACAAAATGATTCTATTATGGTGGTAATCGATAAACTTAGTAAGTCCACTCACTTTGTTACTATAAAGTCTACTTTTAAAGTTATTAACATCGTTGAAATATTCATGAAAGAAATTTTTAGATTGAATGGTATTCCTAAAATGGTGATTTCGGATAGAGACGTAAAATTTACATCTGCTTTTTGGAAAGAATTATTTGCAGGGATAAATACTAATTTGAATTTCAGCATGAGTTATCAGCCACAAACAGATGGACAGATTGAACGGACAAATCAAATCCTAGAAGATATGCTCTGCATGTACGTAATAAAAAAACCAAGCAAGTGGGAAGACTACTTGCACTTGGTAGAATTTGCATATAACAATGGGGACCAAACTTTGGCTAAATTGAGCCCCTTCGATGTACTATACAACAAAAAGTGTATGACTCCAATTAGCTGGGATAACCTGGTTGATAGACTCATGGTTGGACCAGAGATGCTCCAAGAAATGGAGAGTACGGTAAGAAAGGTACAACAAAACTTAAAAGAGGCACAAGACATATAGAAAGGCTATGCGGACCAGAAATGAAGACACTTATAATTTCAAGTGGGAGATCATGTTTACTTAAAATTCAAAGCTCAGAAGAGTTCACTAAATCTAGGGAACTGTGCCAAGTTGGCACCCAGGTTTTGTGGGCCCTTCGAGATAATAGTTTGAATTGGACCCATAGCATACCAACTTTCAGGTCCAGCCAATCTAAAAATTTATAATGTATTTCATGTTTCTTTGTTGAAGAAGTATGTTCATGACCCTACTCATATGATTGATTGAAACTTGGTGTAGGTGGAACCAGAAGTCCAGTTCCAGGTAGAATCTATGTGCATTCTAGAACAGAGAGAAATAACACTTCGGAGCAGAGTCATCGCTCAGGTAAATGTGCAATGGAAGCACTTCATCCATGAGGAGGCCACTTGGGAGTTGGAGGGAGATTTGTTGAAATCTCATCAAACCTTGTTCCAAGGAAGGAACGACCACTGAGGACAATGTTTTATTGAAAGGGGAAAGAATGTGACATCCCCAAAAAAATAATTTCAAATTTAATTAATTGTAATTAATGATTATGACTGTTGGGCAGAGACTTGATTTGACCCAACTAACTTCTTTACTATGAGACTTGTATGAAACATAATATTTTATAATTATTGTTGGAAGACAAATGGAACAACCATGTTGAAATCATCTGACCATGAATCCATGAGTGGGGAACATGTTGGAACTACCTCAAGGATGATTGTTACAAGTGGAAAATAAGGAATTTGGACATTAGAAGCCCTTGAAAGTCAGGGATTTGGAAAGCTGCAAAAATTACCAAGGGGAAAAAGACATATGCATTTTTGGTTTTTCGATATATGGCATATGTGAGGAGGCAAGACACTACCTAGTATGCTAGGGAAAATATTACTGACTACTTTTTGTTATGAACACTGCTTGCTGAGTGTGAGGAAAAAAAGAAGATAGTTGAAGCTGAAAGGCATTTTTCTGAGAAAGACTTTTGAGTTATCCCTCATGGATTCATGGTCAGGCTAGGGGGTGAACAAGACAAGTGATTTGGTTTCCCTATTCTAAGGTTGGGAGGAACGTGGTTGTTCCATTTTTTGTTCCAGTATTTATTCAGATATGTTCCTCTACATTCCTTCTTGTTATATTCGTACTGTTGAAATGATTCTACATGCCTTTATTTCTAAATGGACACCCTATTGTTCATGTGTGAATAGATGGAATTACAGAGTTACTATGGGGTACTCGTTTTAGAGATAATGTTGTTTGACTAAAGACTGTATCTAGAGGATTATAGCATGCTATCCATTATAGGAACATAACTGTTATGATAATGAATGAACTAATAAATCGATTGAGTAATTTTCACTATGGTAAGAATAGGATGTAAATAGTGAATAACATTGTAAATCCACTGTGTGTTAGTCATGGGATGGAAAGAGTTATCCTGTATAAAGTAATAAATTAAACATGTAGATACAACTATGAATTCTGGAGGTTTCTACCCGTCATAAGATCATATGCTGATAACGTATTCAAGTTTCGTTTCAACCTGTGCAAACTAAAAACCCCAAATCAGGATGAAACTCTACCATGATAGGAATTCACGAAATATTTATGTAACTGTATGCGTACAGTTAAGATTAAGGTATTTCATTTTTCATTCGTCAATCGATACATTAAACGACATAGAGAAGACATTGTACAGTTATAAAGTTCTGCGCACGTATATATTAAGTAATTAATATGAAAACTTTCTAACAGATTATATAGAACCCACTGTAAAATAAGAGTATCGAAAGAATGGCTATATATATATTTATATACATAAGAAATTACATGCTCAGAAGTGAGGCAATTAGTACCAGAAATAAAAAAATTGAGTACAGTTGGGAATGAAACCAATCGGCCAGTCTAACTAATACAAGTCTAGGATAAAACGTTACAGTAGTAAACATAAGAATTAATACTTCCTTACCTTTTCTTTGTTCCTAGATAAATGTCAAAAGCAAAGCCATGGGAATAAAGAGCAATTGGTAGTATTCATGATATCGATTACACCAAGAAATATATTCGAAGTTTTTATTCCACTAATGTTTCGAATAATGTCATAGTATAGTTCAACATAATAATTCAGTCTAAGGTCGACTCTCTTTCTTGGCCATGAAAGCAACTAAAATCTAGTATTAAAATAAATAAATTTCTAACATAGAGATAACTCCTTAGTCAAATCCTTCTACAACTAGTCGCTGGGGCCCTTCTTGAAAGAGGTAGAGTGGAACCCAAATACCTCTTAAGTAGATTGAAGAGGTAGATGTACATGATTTTCACGTGGCTGAAAGCTCTGCACAAAGTTGTAATAAATACCATGAGTAATCATTCAACAGAGGTAAGATCAATAAAATAAAACGAGTAATAATTAGAAAGGAATTGGAGAGTCATACTTAACTTTAATTGGAGGGATCCAATAGCTTCCTCTATTGCACTGAGTTGAGTAACTTTGGAGACCGAAAAGGGAGGAGGATCCCAAGTCTCCCTGATGGTTACCCTCACAAGCACAGGGTCCCACCATTAGAGATAAGAACCGATGCAATATATAAAAAACATTGTAGGAAGAGAATATACAAATTACCAGTACAGTGAATAATGTGAGTCACATAACGAGCATGGTAAAAATATTTATTCTAAATTACAAGTTTTGAAATTGGAATCCATAGATCAATAACACCACCAAAATCTATCTAATACCATTTGTGAATTGGTTTAGTTAAGGAAAAGAAAATACAGGTTCAACTCTGTGACGAAAACAACAAACTCGTATGACATTTGTAATATGCTTAGAATATAAGTAAATGTAGACAAAAAGGATAAACCCAATTGTTCATAGTATACAACGTAGGGTACAAATATTTTGATTTAGGGTTAAGTCAACTGTTAATTTCATTAAGGTCAAAGACCCCCTTTAATCGTTTCAAGTTGAGGAAAAGCTGGTTACAGCCAATGGAGGAAACTCAAAGCTAGAAGAGCAGCGTGAGATAACATCCCTCTATATTGACGAAAGGCTCGATGTTCACTTAAGAAAGAAAATCTTGTATATAAAACTTCGTTACAGATAGTCACCTAGTAGACTAGATGAGGTATGAGGCCAGGCCAAGTAACAAGGTTTCTGAGAGTTCAATAAAAAATAACATATGTTCCAAAGACAAAATTTTAAATACACAGTATCAAGTTTTTTCCATAAGATGTAATGAATTGGTTTAGAAAAAATAGTACAGAGAAAAATGAAACTGTGGAAACCCTAAGCTCTGCTAGGGTAATGACGACAACATATTACTATAGTAAACCACAAAACAAAACCAAGAATGCTATCGAGAAATTGGTCGAAGAGACTAGAGTACACATGACCCTCCTTAATGAGATAGAAAACTCATATACAGATGTGAAGAACAGTTGAAGGTCGACTTACCTCGCATAAGGTTGTCCTTCTGGAAGTTCCTTCCAAATACTCTTCAACCTAGAACAAAGTCTAAGCCACGATATCATGACCATGATATTGAGATGAATACCAAACAGGAATGATCTGTAACATCTCGTCCGTTTTGATTTCTCTCTGCAGAGTCAAGGAGGGAAATGAAAATGATAATGCCAGGAACCCCCTTCGAATGTACTAATGGCGATGGTTGGTAATTGCACATGAGACATGTGAATATGGTAAGCTGTGAAAAATACAATGGGCACATAAGCCGAACTTAACCTAGGACATATTAAATGTGGAAAGCAGGATATTTAATTCGAGATATCATTGATCTCTATAGATTTCCTAGCATATTAATGGTGAATTACGTTGGTGTTCTATTTAGGGTTACAACTTCACCCCTTCTTTTCCTGGTCATATGTTGAACTTAATTGTCGATACACTAACCCTCGCCCGATTTAGTTAGCATGAATTTCGTTAATCAACAAGGAATGTTTAGTGGTGCCAAACATTAATCATAGACACTCTGAGTTGTAGCCTCTTCACACATTAGTATCATTACTAAATTCAACTATGCAGAATAATGATTGATGCATGCCTAGAACGATACCTTGTTTTAAGGGTATTTAAATATATGTCTAAATTTTCCCTAGTAGACCATAGGGTTGTACAGATAGGAATGGAATTTGTAAGGATTTTTCATATATGTCTATTATACGAATATGATAGTTGTGACATCCCCAAAATAAAGAAATTGGACAAAATAATTTAGAATCTAAAAGTGCTGGAAATTTATTTCATTTTTTAGTAAATTCTGAAATTAGAAAATTGTTTCCATTTATGGCGATTCCGAATTTTGAATTTTATAATTGTAATAAATGATTTGATTGTTGGGAAGAGATTTGTTTTGTCCCAACTAGGTACTTGATTATGACACTTGTATGAAAAATGAAAGAAAATAATATTTTATATTGATTGCAGGAGGACAAATGGAGCAGCCATGTTGAAATTAGCTGACCATGACTTCATGAGTGGGGAACACATTGAAATTAACTCTGGGATGATTGTTACAAGTGGAAAATTAGTGCTTTGGCCAATAGAAGCCCCTAAAAATCATGGATTCAGAAAGCTACGAAAATTCCCCCAAGAGAGGGAAAAAGTCCTAGGCAAACGAATAAAAGAGCATATGTGAGGAGGTAGGACGCTGCCAAGTATGCTGGGGAAAAGACTAAGAAATTTTGTTCTTGTTGTTATGAACACTACTGTGTGAGTGTGAGGAAAGGGGAATACTGCTGAAATTTGAAGGACATTGATGGAGAGGATATTTCAATTCGCCCTCATGGATTCATGGTCAGGCTAGGGGGTGAATCGGGTAAGTAGATTGGCTACCCTATTCTATGGTTGGGAGAAACGTGGTTGCTCCCTTCATCTTCCCATCAAATCTGGTTCAGATATGTAACTCTACCTTGTTCTAGTCAGATGATTATGTATTGAAATCCATTTTACTTCTATGTACGATTTTGTTTCTAGTCGAATGCTGTGGGAAAGATCTAACTTTTTACTTCATAATGATTGGCTAGAAATAAACCCTTTTATTTAGATATAATATTGGGTAATTAATAAGATTTCTCGAAGGTATTAACATCGAAACGAATTTTGTAATAGTTACAAATCCCATAACAAAGTGTCTTGTTTTAGTTTTCCTATCGATGCTACTAATAAACAATAAGACATTACGTTTAAGCATACCAATTATAAATCCAACAAGTATACTCTACAACAGTGAAGTACAAATCGACAGACATATAAACCAATTTAATCATTGAATCGATATACATAGATTTATAGTGTAATGGACATTCTGCGACAGAGGAGGAATGACACTAGGTAAACTATCCACACTAGAATCTTGTAGCATTAAGTGGATAGATAACCTTATAAGAGGAAAATTTTATTTTCAAGAAAAGAAGAGACTCCTCGGACCCCATTACAGGTAGGCTATATAGATATATACATGCATAATTGATACTACAATAAGGGATGACCTTGTTAAGCAAGTGTTTACCCATAGTTAAACCACAGGTTCTGTCATAATGACTATGTTGTTTCTTGTTCGTGTGAGCAGACCCATATAGGTTTTAATCATTATAAGGAATCAAGAACAGAGGATAAAAGATTGCACGATCTGTAACCCAAAGCGGTCCTGTAGAGACTTATTTATTAATGATAATAGAAATAGAAAGTAATAAAGCACGAATTTTAAATGAATAATGATGACCATCAAACCTTATGGTGTATAGATCTATAAGGACTTACACATCAAGTGATAACATAAACAGAAGGAAAATAGTACACGGTGAGTATATCCAGAATGGTATTGAAGCTATCTAATTCACTGGTGAGCAGTCCGTTAAAGAGATTATTTGACCATGATAATTAACACAGAAGGTAAACGGTACACGATGTGTGGATCCAAACTAATAACGAAGCTATCTTTTTCACAGTTAAGTAGACTGTTAAGGTTTATTCAACAATTATAACTGAAACAGAAGGTAAATAACATGTGATGCGTAAAACTGAAACCAGTTAATTCTTCAATTGGAACATAAACAAAATCTATTATTTCTGGGAAAGAATCAAACCGTTAGGCGTAATCACTATGCATGGCCGATTTTTTTGGGAAAGGGTTTTTATATATTATAATAAGATTCAATTCTGGAAACAAAAATAGCTATAATATCCAGAATATAAATTCGAATCTATAGTACCAAATCCATCCTTGAATTATATAGAGGAGAATACTTCAGAATCCCAAATCCACAACAGATTTAATACACATGATATAATGAGTACTGTATTCTTTTTAAAAAACAAATGTCTAGTTATCAAAGTCCAACCAGGCGCATACTATGCGATGGTTCTGTATGCCAGAAATCATTTTATACAATTCAGAGTGTACCCCGTACCAATAACTTGGAATTAACCTCTCAGACTTTAGGATGAAATAGAGCTTGGACCAACGGGGTCTGAATCTCGAAAAAAATAACTTAGATACTATTTAGGAACCCTAATACACTTTGATAGAGTGAGGAGGGCGTCCCCATGCTTCGACATGCCCACACCTGCACAGAATTAATGAAGAAGAATTAAAATATAACCAAACAGGATAATATATTTAAGTTAGAGAAGAGAAAAATGACTAGAAAAGGGGGCCCATTGAATACTTAACTGAAGCAGAGGATTTATGCCTTCTGCCATCGCGCTACATCACCCGAAACGAAAGGGGAAGGGGTGTTCATGCCTCCTTGATGGGTACCCTCGCACATCCAAGGGTCCATCATTAATAATAGATACCAGTGTATAATCCGAAGGGATATTACAGGAATAACAGAAAGAATAAAAGGTGTAAAAATGATGCATGGTAACTATAAACCTTCGAACATTCAACTTAAACAGAAGAGATTAAATGTGTCCAGCCAATGGAAAAAACTTCGCTTCCAAATCGATGCTACCAGCTAACAATATAGTCAACCACAGAAGACCAGGAAATAATAACAAGGGTTTAGCGGAATATCCAACGGAGGAGACCAGGAAAAATAACAAGGGTTTAACTGGGTAAGTTCTCAACTTTCATAACAGATGTTGTTATACGAGTAATGGCTCAATCCCGACAAGACATATGGTGCAGTATCAACGATAAACTAGGATAGGAGCCAAACCCTTACCAAACAGAACCCGACTCCTTTTCTAACACAGTACCTTGGAAGTAAGACGAGGATATTATCAAAGAACAGAGGTGTGCACAGACCCACAGACAAGGCATAATGTTTTTAAAGTGTAAATAAAAAGAGAGTCGAAGGTAAACTTACCACACAGAACTGCTATCGGGAAGTGCCACCAAGAATCTCCACGCACAGGGACTGGAATCGTGTACTCCGGGACATGAGTTTTGAGCCAACAAAGGAATTGGTCCGCGACATTTTTTCTCTCCTTCACAAAAACCTTAACCAGGGTGTGAACGGAATGGCCTAAGATGGTGATTCCTCTTCCACCCAAACCAAAAGCCTGAATGAGAGTGAAGGGTATGAGAGTAATCTCTAAATGGAGCAAATGGGAAGTAAGTGTTCGTACTTAGACCATGTGACTATAGGGGAGGTGTCGACGTTTCCTTTGAGCACGCCAGTCGAGCTCTGTGTCAAATAAACATTTTTCCCAGGTTCTTTAAATGTGCAGAAATGCCTTTAAGGCATAGTTCCTTCCACCTATATCGGTAGCTAAGGGCATTGATGGTGAGGCAACCGGATGAAGGTCTCACTACACCGTTACATGTTGAATCCAACTACCCTGCATTAAACACTGAGACGGTTGGCTTTGTCATTACCTAACGAGTGGTGTGCAAATGATCATAACCCTAAACTCTAATAGATTAACCCTCTATGCACTTTAGATTCAAGGTGTATTTTTAGTGGCCGAAGTTAATCCACTATACCTATGTTTCGAATAGGGTTAATTTCTCATTGTAGATTGTATAATGTTACTTACACTTATCGGATTAGACTTCTAAAGGACTGACACCTCTAACCTTGCAATATAGGATAGAGAGACTCCAAGTAGTTTACTACTACATGTCTTAGAGTGGCTTAGGAACAAGATAGTGGATAGTATTAAGTTGCCATGAGACAAATGGTCCCTAGTTATGGACATGTTGTCGTATGCAAAACTTTACCAAAAATAAGTAGTGACCTTATGTTAATAGGATAGAAGAGTGAAATGAGTAAGACGGATGTACCTTAGGATAGACAAGTGATTGAACGAACTCAAGGGTACAAAACCAACTCAATGTTCCCAAACAATTTTTTATTTTTTTTATGTAAATTTTGAGGTACATTACAATAGTAGTTCTAGGTTGTTACACATCTATATTATATGAATGGGATGTAAGCCTCAAAATAAAAATGATGGTTAGTCTTAAACTTTTGATGATATCAGAATAAATTAGTTATATACTTATACTCATATATATAGCTCAATCTGCGATGAGAAGAGGTGAGCGCAAGCTAAATAAAATATGATAAGAAGATTAAAAAGGGAAATAGGACTTCCCTATAGTATATTTAATGAATGTCTAAAAGTTTTGAAGACAAAAGGTCAACTCGAAGTATCCTAATTAAAAAAAAAAAAATTATGTACATTTTGTGGTACATTACATATGGTATTAGCGAAAAGGTTACAACACTTGGACCTTGAACAGGGCCACGTAGCCCAGGATGATACAGAAATTAGACATGATGGGAATCCTAAACAAAGACTTCCTGAAAATCAGAGACGAAACAATGACGAAAGCTCACCTACCGAAGTCCTGGAAACTATGAGAAACCTCATTCTTGAGTTGCAGGTTTTCAAAGCAAACAACGAGAAACTGAAGAAGGCACAATAGAAGCATCAATAAATAAATGAAGTCCTGCTGCGTAGTATAGTGACCAGAAAAATCCCAAAGGACGAGAACCAGGGAGAAGAGGTCAATAAAAGGGCCTCCAAGAAGCATGGTTACTAGACATCAAGAAGTATTTCCATATATACAACTATTCCAGCAATATGAAATTTAGAATGGATATCTACAATCTGAAAGGAAAAGCCATCATTTGGTGGCAAGAACTGAAATTGGCCAAGGGTCTAAAGGAGAAACAGATGTATGGTCTGACTTTAAGAAATACTTTAAGAAAAAGTACCTATCTGAAAGTTACTATGAAAGAAAAATGAAATAATTTTATGAGTTATGACTTGGTTAAGTGGCTTTGGAAGATCTGATAAACAAGTTATTGGAATTACTAAGGTTTGTGCCGTATATCTAGGAGGATAAAGTAAAAATCCAGCGATTCCTAAGCTGTTTACCACAGTATTACAAGGACATAATCGAGTTTGATAACCCCAAGTCCTTGAGTGAATTATTGAGGAAAGCTCGAATGTTTTACGACCAATACAAACAATAGAAAAAATTTCCCAAAGCTTGGAAGGATAAGAAACAAGATTGAATGAACCAGCAGAAGAAGGCATACTAGCCATCTCCTTATCGAAACGCAACAAAAAGATTTCCTAGAAAGTATTTTCACTACAACAATCCAAATACGTAAGGCAACGGTAAATCAGTAAATCTGGGAATAAAGACGTTTGGGGACAGTCCCCGTGAACCACTAAAGTGTTGGGAATGTGGAGAATCTCATATAAGGAGGAACTGCCCAGGCTTAAATTCAACAAACAAAATTGTTGTTCATAATATTCAGGAAGCCTTGACGGTGGGTAATGTGGGCAGAAGCTTGCATAGGATAAATGCAGTTGTGGATGGCCGACAAGATGTCCTCCAATCATATGTGGTGGAAATCAAAGGTAAAATCAATAACACTCAAATTTATGTTTTAATTGATCCTAGAGCTACATTAAGTTATATCACTCCTAGTGTAGTAGAGTCAAATAAACTTAAGAAAATGAGACATGCAAAATCATGGTTGGTACAAATAGCAACAAGAACTAAAAGAAAAGTGGTTGACTTTATTTATGAATATGGGTTCAGTTAAGTGGTCAAAACATAAAGACAAATCTGAACATCCTACCACTAGGATCTTATGACGTAATTATCGGAATGGATTGGTTAGAAATGCATAAAATAGTGCTAGATTTTTATGCAAAGACACTTAATTATAAAGACAAAAATGACACCATTAAAACAACCCAATGTATACAAAAACCAATATCAATTAGACAAGTCTCAACAATGCAATTCAATAAATGCATGGGAAAGGGTTCTTAAGATTACTCCATCCAAGTAACAAACCTGTTAGAAAAAGAAGATAAACCCTACTTGGAATACTTTTTTGTTCTACGTGATTTCAGAGACGTGCTTGTTGATGAAATACCTAAATTACCCTCTAGAAGGGAGATAGACTTTTCTATCGACTTTCTACCTAGTTCAACCATTATCTCTAAAGCACCTTACCGAATGAGTTTGCCGGAATTGACATAATTAAAAATTCAACTACAAGAATTGTTGGACAAAGAATATATCAGACCGATTGTTTCACCTTGGGGAGCACGAGTCCTCTTTGTGAAAAATAAAAATGACACTCTAATACTATGTATCAATTATAGAAAATTAAACAAAATGACTATTACGAACAAGTACCCATTACCTAAGATAAATGACCTATTCAATCAAGTAGGTCAGGAAAATATCTTTTCGAAGTTGGATTTGCGATCTGGTTATCACCAAGTTAGGATAAAAGATGAGGACATAAGAAAAACATCTTTTCGAACAAGATATGGACATTACGAATTTGTAGTTATACCTTTTAGACTCACTAACGTGCCATCCACGTTTATGTGTTTAATGAACAGTATTTTCAGTGAGTATTTGCACAAATTTGTACTAGTATTTATTGATGACATTCTGGTATATTCTAAAACAGAGGAAGAAAATGAAGAACACTAAAGAATAGTTCTGCAAACTTTAAGGAAGCACAATCTGTCTGCTAAATTTGATAAGTTTGATTTTTATCAAAAAAAGATACATTACCTAGGACATGTAATATCGGCATAAGGTATTGCAGTCGATCTTGAGAAAATAAGGGCAATTATGGAATGGCTGGTACCAAAGGATGTAGTAGACATTCGGTCATTCATGGGAATCACTCGATATTATTGCAGATTTATAGAGGGATTTTTCAAAATTGCTTACCCTATAACATCACTGCAAAAGAAAGGAACCAAATTTAACTGATCACAAAAATGTCAAGATAGTTTTAATAAGTTAAAGGAATTGTTAACAACCACAACCATTTTAAAGGTAGTAGATCCAGAGAAAGACTTCACCATCTATGTAGATGCGAGTAAACAAGGACTAGGTGGCATTATAAGCCAAGAAGGGCATGCTATTTTCTATGAGTCCTGAAAACTAAAGGAACATGAGCGAAATTACGCCACTCATGACTTAGAATTGGCAATTGTAATACACGCATTAAAAATGTGGAGACACTCCATAATGGGTAGAAATTTTTTGTTATTGACTGACAACAGCGATGTGAAATTTATGTTTAGTCAGCCATACCTTAATGCAAGGCAATCAAGGTGGATAGCCTTCTTGAGCGAATTTGACTTTGAGGTAAGACATATCAAGGGTAAAGTAAATAAAGTAGTTGATGCTTTAAGTAGGAGAGTTCATGGGTTATTTGAAATAAATGTTAGCAAGGAAGAAAGAGACCTTGAACAGAGGATAAATACTGCAGGTAATAACGACGAGAAGTATACTCAAACAGTGGAAGAATTACAGAAACCTATAGGGAATTCAGACAAATTAGGGATGAGTATTAATAAAAATGGTCTACTACGATTTAAAAACAAAATATACATATTATATTCAACATAATTAAAGTTAGCAATTCTGGATGAAGTACATAAGAAACCATATTATGGTCATCCAGTATACTAGAAAACGATAACAACACTTAGAAAATTATTTCATTGGCCTAATATGAAGGGAGAAACAACATAATACTTAGCTAAGTGTCAAGATTGTCAGCAGGTAAAAACCGAACACCAACATCCATCCGACCTATTACAACCCTTACCAGTACTAGAATGGAAATTGGAGACTATATCGTTGGACTTTATTACAGGTTTTCCTAAAACTTAGAAACAAAAAGATTCTATTATGGTGGTAATTGATAAACTTAGTAAGTCCACTCACTTTATTCCTATAAAGTCTACTTTTAAATATATTAACATCGTTGAAATATTCATGAAAGAAATTTTAGACTGCATGGTATTCCTAAAATGGTGATTTCAGATATAGACGTAAAATTTACATTTGTTTTTTGGAAAGAATTATTTCCAGGGATAAATACTAATTTGAATTTCAGCACGAGTTACCATCCACAAATGGATGGATAGACTGAATGAACAAATCAAATCATATAAGATATGCTCTGAATGTACGTAAGAAAGAAAACCGAGCAAGTGGGAAGACTACATGCACTTGGTAGAATTTGCATATAACAATGGGTACCAAACTTTGGCCAAATTGAGCCCCTTCGAGGTATTGTACGACATAAAGTGTATGACTCCAATTAGCTGGGATAAACCGATTGATAGACTCATGGTTGGACCAAAGATGCTCCAAGAAATGGAGAGTACGGTAAGAAAGGTACAACAGAACTTAAAAGAGGCACAGGATAGACAAAAAAGCTATGCAGACCAGAAAGACGACACTTGGAATTTCAAGTGGGAGATCATTTTTACTTAAAAGTCAAATATAAAAAGAGTTCACTAAATCTAGGGAACTATACCAAGTTGGCACCCAGTTTTTATGGTCCCTTCGTGATACTAGCTCAAATTGGACCCGTAGCATACCAAGTTGCACTTCCAGCCAATCTAAACATCCCTAATGTATTTCATGTTTCCTTGTTGAAGAAGTATGTTCATGACCCTACTCATATGATTGATTGGAACTTGGTGCAAGTGGAACTAGAAGGTGAGTTCCAGGAAGAACCTCTATGCATTTTGGACCGAAGAGAAATAACACTTCGAAACAAAGTGATCGCTCAGGTAAAGGTTCAATGGATGCACTTCATCCCTAAGGAGGCCACTTTGGAGTTGGAGGGAGATTTGATGAAATCTCATCCAACGTTGTTCCAAGGAAGGAGCGAACATTGAGGACAATGTTTTATTGAACGGGGAAAGGATGTGACATCCCCAAAACAATAATTTATTTTTAAGTTTGAGATTTCTTAGAAAAATTATTTCGTTTTTGGAAAATTCGAAATTGGAATTTTTTTTGCCATTTTTGGCAATTTTGAATTATGAATTTAACTAATTGTAATTAATGATTATGATTGTTGGGAAGAGCCCTGATTTGACCCAACTAACTTCTTGTCTATGAAACTTGTATGAAACAAAATATTTTATAATTATTGTTGGAAGACAAATGGAACAACCATGTTGAAATCAGTTGACCATGACTCCATGAGTGGGGAACATGTTGGAACTACCTCATGGCTGATTGTTACAAATGGAAAATCAGGAATTTGGCCATTGGAAGCCCCTCAAAATCAGGGATATGGAAAGATATGGCATATGTGAGGAGGCAGGATGTTGCCTAGTATGTTGGGGAAAATTTTACTGACTACTTGTTGTTATGAACACTACTTACGGAGTGTGAGGCAAAAGAAAAAGTTGATGAAGCTGAAAGGAATTTTTCTTAGAAGGAGTTCCAAGTTAGCCCTCATGGATTCATGGTCAGGCTAGGGGTTGAACATGACAAGTGATTTGGCTGCCTTATTCTAAGGTTGGGAGGAGCATGGTTGTTCCATTTGTTGTTCCAGTATTTATTTTGATATGTTCCTCTACTTTCCTTCTTGTTATATTTGTACTGTTGAAATGATTCTACATGCCTTTATTTCTAAATGCATACCCTATTGTTCATTTGTGAATATATGGAATTACAGAGATACTATAGGGTACGCGTTGTAGAAATAATTGTGTCTGACTAAAGAGTGTATCTACATGATTATAGCATGTTATCCATTATAGAAACAAAACTATCATGATAATGAGTGAACCGAAAAATCAATTGAGTAATTTTTACTCTGGTAAGAATAGGATGAATAGCATTGTAAAGCCAGATGTATATACAACTACAAATTCTGGAAGTTTCTACCCGTCGTAAGATCATATGCTGATAACGTATTCAAGGTTTGTTTCAATGTGTGCAGACTAAAAACCCCAAATCGGGATGAAACTCTACCATGATAGGAATTCACAAAATATTTATGTAACTATATGCATACAATTACGATTAATGTATTGCATTTTTCAATCGACAATCGATACAGCAAATGGCATAGAAAAGACATTGTACATTTATAAAGTTATGCGCACGTATATATTAAGTAATTAATATGAAAACCTTCTAACAGATTATATAGAACCCACTATATAATCAGAGTATTGAAAGAATGGCTATATTTATATACATAATAAATCAAATGATCTGAAGCGAGGCAATTAATTTCAGAAAGAAAAACTTTGAGTACAGTTCAGAATCAAACCAATTGGCTATTCTAACTAATACAATTCCAGGATAAAAGTTACAACAGTAAACAAGAGAATTAATACTTCATGCCCTTTTATTTGTGCCTAGATAAAGGTCAAAAGCAAAGCCACAGGAATAAAGAGCAACTGGTAGTATTCATAATATCAATTACACCAAGAAATGTATTCAAAGTTTCTATTCCATTAATGTTTGAAATAACGTCATAGTATAGTTTGACATAATCATTTGGTCTAAGTTCGACACTCTTACTCGATCGTGAAGACAAGTAACATAAGTAAAATCTAGTATTAAAACAAATAAATCTCTAACACAGAGATAACTCCTTAGTCAAATACTTCTACCACTAGTCACTGAGGCCCTTCTTGAAAGAGACAGAGTGGAACCCATATACCTCTTAATTAGATAGAAGAGGTCGATGTCCATGATTTTCACGTGGCCGAAACCTATGCACCAAGTTGTAAGAAATACCATCAATAATCATTCAACAGAGGTAAGATAAATACAATAAAATGAGTAATAACCGGAAAGGAATTGCATAGTCATGCTTAACTTTAATTAGAGGGATCTGATAGATTCCTTTGTTGCACCAAGTTGAGTAACTTTCCCAACCGAAATGGGAGGAGGATCCCAAGTCTCCCTGATGTGTACCGTAGCAAGGATAGTTCCCCACCATTAGAGATAAGAACCAATGTGATATATCAAAAACATTGCAGGAACAAAATATACAAATAACCAGTACGTCACACAAAGAGCATGGGCCAAAGATTTATTCTAAATTACAAGTTTTGAAATTGGAAGCCATAGATCAATAACACCACTAAAATCTATCTAATACCATCTATGAATTGGTCTTGTTAAGGAAAAGAAAATACAGGGTCAACTCTATGCTGAAAACACCAGACTCGTATGACCTTTCTAATACGCTCAGAATATAAGTAAATGGACACAAAAAGGATAAACCCAATTTTTCATAGCATACAATGCAAGGTACAATTTTTTTTATTTAGGGTTAAGCCGACTGTTAATTTTGTTAAGCTCGAAGGCCCCCTTTAATCGTTTCAGAGTTAAGAAAAAATTGGTTGCAGCATGAGATAACAACCCTCTATACGATCGAAAGGCCCGATGTTCACTTAAGAAAGAAAATCCCAGATATGAAACTTTATTACACACAATCAACTAGGAGAATAGATGAGGAATGAGATCAGGCCAAGTAACAAGGTCTCTGAGAGTTCAATAGAAAATAACATATGTTCCAGAGACAGAATTTTAAAGACACAGTACCAAGTTCTTTCCACAGGATGTAATGAATTGGTTTAGAAAAACTAGTACAGAGAAAAAGGAAACTGTGGAAACCCTAAACTTTGCTAGGGTAATACCGACACCATATTACTATAGTAAACCATGAAAAAAAACCAAGAATGTTGTCGAGAAATTGGCCGAAGAGACTGGAGTACACAAGACCCTCCTTAACGATACAAAAAACTCATATATAGATGCAAAGAATATTTGAAGGTCAACTTACCTCTTATAAGGTTGTCCATCTGGAAGTTCCTTCCAAATACTCTTCCACCCAGAACAAAGTCCAAGAAACAAATTCATGACCATGATATCGATATCAATACCAAACGGGGATGGTCTGTAAGGTCTCGTCCCTTTTGTTTTTTCTCCGCACAGCCAAGGAGGGAAATGTAAATGATAACGCTGGGAACCCACTTGGAATGGAGTAATGGCGATGGTTGGTAACCATACATGAGCCATGTGAATATGGTAAGTTGTCAAAAATACAATGGGCACATAAGCCGAGTATTGAACAGAACAAACTTACACCAGGACATATTAAATGTTGCAGGCATGCTATTTAAGTCGAGATAGCATCGATCTCTGTAGTTTTCCTAGCATATTAATGGTGAAGTATGTTGGAGGTCTATTTAGGGTTACAACTTCGCGTCTGATTTTTCTGGTCATATGTTGAACTTAACTATCGATACACTAACCCTCGCCCGATTTAGTTAGAATGAATTTCGTTAATCAACGAGGAAGTTGTAGCCTCTACGCACATTAGTGTCATTACTAAATTCAACTATGCAGAATAGTGACTAATGCATGCCTAGAATGATACCTTGTTTTAAGGGTATTTAAATTTATGTCTAAATTTTCCCTAGTAGACCTTAGCATTGCACAAATAGGAATGGAAGTTGTAAGGATTTTTCATATATAACTATTAAACGAATATGATAGTAGTTCTAGGTGGTTACACATCTATATTATATGAGTCAGATGTAAGCCTCAAAATGAAAATGATGGTTAGGCTTAAACTTTTGATGAGATCAGAATAAACTAGTTATATATTTATACTCATATATATAGCTCAATCTGTGACGGGAAGAGGTGAGCGCAAGTTAAAGAAAATATGTCAGGAACAGTAAAAAGGGAAATAGGACTTCCATATAGTATAGTTATTGAATGTCTGAAAGTTTTGAAGACAAAAGGTCAAATCGAAGTATCCTAATTAATTTTTTTTTTTTATGTACATCTTGGGGTACATTACAATTCCTAGCTACTCTTACGATTACCTTGTAAATTGAATAGCTCCAGGAAAGTAAAAAAAGGTAGGAACATAAGCCTAGGGAGAGTTGAATAGAGATAATGTCTGCTTCTAGAACTTATCTTTACATATTTGAATCTGTTAACTGTAAAGAGAGGAAGTTAATTTAATTGTAAAGAAGAGAGTTAATGTCCCTAACAATTTTTTTTTTACTTTGGTAATTTTGTGTTTCATTACAATTCAACATTCCGTCCATATTTTCTCCTGCTTTTCTTGGGTGTTTCTTGGGTAAAACAATTTGGTTAATATATCGATCCGAATGTGTTTAATGTACATGCATTCTCGTCTGTATAACATGGTATGAGGACATTAATTTTAATGTGGTACCATGTTTGAGTGATACCATGTTTATTTATTCTATCTTTATTCCAACATAGCATGTCCTCTTGTGTAAATTCATCTTATGAGATACATAGTGTGGGTATTGATAAAGTATAATTTTCCACTATAGAGTGGTAACATGCCTATTTATTCAATGTTTATTCTCTCCATATTTTCTCCTACTTTTCTTGGGTGTTTCTTGGGTAAAATAAATGTGTTTATCTGTTTAATGTACATGCATTCTCGTCTGTATAAAATGGTATGAGGAAATTAATTTTAATGTGCTTTGAGGGAATTAATTTTAACATGGTATGAAATTCGAGGGTTCAAAGAACCAAATATTAATACTATGTTTCACAAGAACCCATTCCCAACCTTAAAACTAAGTTTCCACACAATCCAACCTTTTGGGGACTTTTGTACTTCCTCGAAAACACCCCTAAAATTTGAGGAATTCGAAAATGTCCCCGCGATATCCAACCCATTCCATGCAAGATTTGAGGACTTTGCTAGAATTATCCCTATATCCATCGATTTGCTAGGGAAATCCTAGCATTCCCCATGCTACCCTTTAGCACCATGTTTAAAAATGAAAAGAATAATAAACATATAAATAAATATTCTAATGCAATCTTCATTCATCCTAAAGCATAAACCCTAGGATAAAACATGGTAAACCCTAAAATATGTCATATTTTCATAAAATCCATCTCATGCTCTCAAACCCACTTGTTTATTACATATTCAGTCGGTCAATGATCCAAAGTTACTGAATCGACTAGAGACATGAGTAGTTTTGACCCGAGACTCGACCAAGACTAGGGATCATGAAAGATACAATGAAAATGGATTTTCATGAAAATTAAATATGCAATCTACAAATGTGCAAAACCAACATAACAAGATATTGAAACTATGTTGCTCAATCGATTGAGAAAATGGCCTTGCCACCTGTGTGAATGACAATATTTTTAGTTATGTTCCTGTCACTTCCCCTGTGAAGGAAGGTAGTAAAATAACAACAATGAACCAACAAGAACAAATGTTGAACTGTCTATAGAAACATGTGGTAAATAAAGAGAACTGGATAAAAACCCATACCTATCATCTGGATTATCCTCGACATCTCGATCAAAGTAGGATTCGTCACAAGGTGCTTATTTTCTCATAATAAAGAAAGAGTACATGCATGGAATATGATCCAAACCCACCTTCTCTCCCTTCATTACCATAATAGGGTCTTAGTTTTATATCCAAGAACAACCCTATTGTTATAATTTATGGGTGTTTTAATTGGTTTGATTACCTTTTTTGAGGTTTTGTACCTTGCTGAGTCTTCAAGGGATTATGTCTGCCATACCAGTACTCCCTTACTTCTCATCCTAACCATTAGTTTTCTTTTTTGAGAAGTTGCAGAGGTGTACGTGGTCTGTAGTGGTTTTTCAGGTGTGCATACACGCCCTACCTTTAGAAAACCTGTGTACATACGCAAGCTTCTCAAGTGTAAGTAGTGTGCTTGTGTCAGGAATCGTTTTCCTTAAGAAGGGGCCGTCAACCTATTCCCTAATTGAAGTCTGAATTTTCAAGGTTTTCTTGATTTTGTATTGGTCTCTGTAGTTAAATTCTTTAGCCTAGGTTTGACGTCAGTTTGCCTGTTTCTTTTAAAAATATTTCTTTGGTTTTCTTTGAAAGGGTTTGAGACACGTTTGTCAGTCTTTCTGATGAGCCTGTTTAGTATCGTCAGTAACTCCCTGCGAGCTGCAGTAGACGATAATTCATTTTTTGGTATTGTCTTGTCTTTACTTTTTCCCTTTTACTTTCTTTAGAAGAAAACAAAAAAAAGTTATTTCAAGTTTCTTATTTTGAAGAATAAAAAAAAAATTAAAAATCACTTCTTTGTTTGGTTAAGTAGTTAGGTTAGTGGTCTTTACTTATCAGGAGAAAGAGTTCTTTTCTTTAAGTTCTTTATTGAATTCTTAGCAATTTAGGTAGCTCGTAGTCGAGAGAAATTTAGTTTTGGGTTTATATTTTAAAATATCATATAAAAAGTAGTTACAATTTTTTTGTTGAAGGGTTTAAATTTGAAAATCTTTATTTGTCAAAAGTAGAAATTTTGCTTTCGATTTCATTTACAGTTCTTCTCTTTCGTCTCTTAAAATACACCACTAGTTTCATTTTCGTTTGCTTGACTTAAGACAAGACACTTAAAATTAACGCTCAATTAAAATCAATTAGAATTCATCTTAGTAGGGTCCATCAACTAGTCTAGGCTAGAGCCTTGATTTAGGTTGGAGAAGAAACTCTTCAAGGCTATAAAAAAAACATACAAATCTCTGCTAAGGAGTGTAAAAATTCCAGTAAACATGAAAGTCATTAGGGACCCCCCTCTAACACAAGGGCTAAACATGAGGTCATGTGCGGAAAGGTAGTAGAGATAACCCCTCCAAATCGAGATGAAGCGTAGTGTGGAACGCATATAGAGGACGTGTCTTAGGATTATGTTGATCGCATTTTCCATGGATATTCATGGGTCTCAAATCAATTCAAGGTCCTCATTCTTCTTCAAAAACACTTTATTTCGATACCCTCGATAGGATTTGGGCTTGATACCCTGCTCATTACGGTCCACCAAACTGTCAACTATACCTGCGTAGTGATTGTTCACGAGCTAGAAACCTAGTTGCCTTGATTTTAGGGACTTACACAGGTGACCACGGGAGTATACCACGGTACCTAGGGAAGACATCGGTCCACACTTTGCATATTATACCTAAAGGGTTCTTCCATGTTTGAGTTTCACTTGCACCAGTAAGTTTCTCTAGTGTTGGTTGCTGTAACTATTCTTCCAACTAGTTAGTGGTTTTGCTTGCTTTATCTCGTAGGAATTTTCTAGTGTGTTTTTGGTCTTCAACGTTTAAAAATCCTTATTGTGTCGTTAATTGTAACATCCCGCTCTGGC
>SNQJ01S0016381.1:165496-191322 GCA_010110895.2 Picea sitchensis | reverse complement strand
AGGTTCAAATTTAATCTCATGAGACATTATACTTTCAGAGATATAGCATGTGTAATATAGGGTTCATTAATCATCTTGAATTTAGTCATCACATAATTTTCACTATGAAATTTTTTATGTAACGTTTCAAACCCTAAAATATGGAGGATATTCATAGAAATTATCAAGGTAGATTTGATAAAAAATTCGTATTTTGGGTCCCCCTACTTGTGTAGATACACCCTGTGAAATATAGGGTATATGACTAGTCATATTAACTAGTCTCAAACAGGTCTTCTGAAACAGTGATATCTTCTTTAGTGAGTATCAAAATTAAGTGAAACCAACTGCATTGGACAGTGGACAATCTGCAGTATCTCTGGTACAATTTTAAGAATCAAATACCATATACTGTGATCTTGGCATGCTTTACAAGTACACTCTCCTGGAAGGGAAAAAAATAAACAAGTTGTGGGGAAGTTACCATAACTTCCACTTGGCACATCCAATTTTGATAAGACCTATGGCATTGCAGAGAAGAAATACAACAAAACTACAAAGAATAAATTTTCATGCCCAGAAGGGAGGAAATTTCAAAGATACAACAAAAGAAATATTGTCTAGTAGAACCACCTCTAAATCAAGGTTTAAAAGTGATACTTGGCCAAGATGCCACCAAAAAGGGGAACTTATACACCAAATAAGCCTCCATATAGTCCCACTTGGACTCTTGATGAAGGTGAAGAAATGCGTAGGGACATAAATGATTTACAAAAGAATACAATATCAAAATATGAACTATAAGGGATGATGGATGGTTTAAAAATGGAGATCATAGAAGGATTGAAGAATTTCCTAATAGAGAGGACACTTGAAAGTGAAAATGTATCCCATGAAATTCATGACGAGGACACAAGGAAGATGAATCAAGAATGGAGAAACTCAAACTTTGGGTTGAAGACCAACCACTTTCCTAAGATCGATATGAGGAAGTTTGATGGCAAGGACCCGATCACATGAATACTTCAGATGAAGCAATTCTTTGATCTACATGATGTGCCACATACACAAAAGGTACAAATTGCTTATTTATATTTAGAAACCAATCAATTTGTGTGGTATTGATGGATTTTTTCTTGCAAATCACTCATCACTTGGATAATTTTTATGGACTAAATGATAGCACACTATGGGGATACAAGGAGAAATACCTTCTTTATCTAATTGATAAATCACAAGCAAAAGGGTTCAGTTGCAGAGCAGATTGAGAACTTCCAAAGATTGAATATAAAGGTAATAGATATTCCAGATAAGCACTTGATTGATGTATTCATAGGAAATTTAAGGGATAACATTCAAAATGAGGTTCGCCTTTGGGAACCCAAATCATTGGAGAATGCATTCAGGGTGGCAAGAAATGTTCAATTAAAAATATGGCTATGGATACTAGAAGGACCACTCCTAAAATCTATCAAGAGAATAATATTCCTTCCTCTAAAACAACCCAACCTACAAGTTTGACACCTCAACAATTGGAGGAAAGAAAATCAAAAGGTTTATTCTTTAAGTGTGACAACAAGTACAGTAAGAGACACAAGTGTGGTGAGAATAAATTATTCTACATAGATTGTGAAGAGGAAGAAGAACAATAACAAGAACAAGAACAAGAACCATCTCAAGATGAAAGCGTAGAAGTGATTTCTTCTAAAGAGTTGACTCCCACAATATCATGTAATGCATGGGCTGGAATTATCACTCCTCAAACCCTCAAGATCGAAGGATATATCAAAAATAAAAAGGTAATAGTCCTAATTGATTATGGTAGTACTCATAATTTCATTCACTATAAATTATCCAAATCTCTCAATTGCTTTGTATATCCAACGCCAGAGTTTCAAGTAATGATTGCAGATGGAGGAACTATCAATTACTCAGGAAAATGAAAAAATATCAATCTTACTATGGGGGAATATGTAATGAATAGTCCAATGATTTCTATACCCATGGGTGGTGTTGATGTCGTACTAGGAATCCAATGGTTACAATCATTAGGAACATTGGATTTTAATTTTCAAGAACTTTTCATGAAATTTTCATTGGAAGTAAAATAAATTGAGTTAAGAGGTATCATAGGGAAACCCAATAAGGTGATAAGCTCTAATGGCATGAAAAAATTATTGAAAAACAGGCATCAAGGTGTAATTTCACAACTATGCTCACTAGATGTTCAAACATCTAAGCCATCTATTCCCCTAGATCTCCAAGGGATCATTGATAAGAATTCCAAATTATTTGATTATATTCCCAAAGGTCTTCCACCCACTCAAAATCATGATCATGCTATTCACCTAATTCCTGGGAGTGTTCCTCCTAAATCAGGCCTTACATATACCCTTATTCCCAGAAGAGTAAAATTGAGCGTATGGTTGAAGAAATGTTAGAGGCTATCATTATTAGACCTAGCCAAAGTTCTTACTCTGCACCGGTGGTAATGGTACTCAAGAAATATGGCTCATGGTGTATGTGTCCATATTATAGAGAGCTCAACAAGATCAATGTTAAAGATATGTTTCCCAGTCCTGTTATTGATGAATTCTTAGATGAACTACATGGAGCAATCTATTTCACAAAGTTGGATCTCCTTTGAGGGTATCATCAGATTAGAATGAAGGAAGAAGATACCCCCAAAACATCATTCTAAAATCATGAAGGCCATTATGAATTTTTGGTCATGCATTTTGGCCTTACAAATGCACCTTCCACATTCCAAGGGTTGATGAATTCCATTTTCAAGCCCTTCCTTCAAAAATTAGTGTTAGTATTTTTTGATGAAATACTAATCTATAGAAAGTCTTGGGAGGATCATGTGTAACATGTTGAAAAGGTGCTACAACTACTAAATGAGCAATAATTATATTCCAAATCATCCAAATGTTTCTTTGGGGTGAAGGAGGTAGAGTATTTAGGTCATATTGTATCTCATGAAGGTGTCAAGGTAGACCCTACCAATATTAAGGCCATAATGGATTGGTCGATTCCCAAAACATTGAAGAATATTAGAGGATTTTTGGGTTTGACAGGTTACTACTACAAGTTTGTTCGAAACTATGGAAGAATAGAACCACCTTTAAAATGTTTCTTTGGGGTGAAGGAGGTAGAGTATTTGAATAAGTATTGTATCCCATGAAGGTGTCAAGGTAGACCCTACCAATATTACGGCCATAATGGATTGCCGATTCCCAAAACATTGAATAATATTAGAGGATTTTTGGGTTTGATATATTACTACTGCAAGTTTGTTCAGAACTATGGGAAGAATAGAACCAATTTTAATCGACATTTAACTAATAAGGATGCGTTTTCATGGACTTGAGAGGAAACTCAAGATTTTGAACAAATTAAAGAGGCGATGTGTAAAGCTCATGTCTTGACTATTAACCACAGACTCTCACAAAAACCTTGTATTGTGGAATGTGATGTCAGTGGAATGGCATACTGGAGGCTTGTCCTACTTTTGAAAGAAGCTGGAAGGCCACTTTCTTTTGAAAGCTGACCATTCAAGGGAAAGACTTACACAAACCCATTCATAAGAAGGAAATGATGGAAATAATTCATGCATTGAATTGAAGAACAAAGTTCTCACTTACTGTGTACTTCAATGTCAAAGAAAATCATGATAGTCTTAAATACTTTTGGAACAAATACTATCTTCAAAAAAAATAAAATAAGGACTAATATATCTCGGGTTATGATTTTGAAATCATCTATAAAAAGGGACCAAAAACAGCCAGGCGATGCACTCAATAAAGATGAAGACAAAAGTTGAGGCCTTTATGTCTTCTATCCTGCATCATCCAACCATTGGATAATATACTGTGGGATGAATTTGAAGAATTGAAGAAAACGGTGGAATCTCATCCAAAGGTTGCAACAGGATTCCAGCACTGGAGCATAATTTACATGAAACTCCATCTACTATGGCAATAAAAGATCGCCATATTTTATGAAAGAACTCCCCAACTCGTGTTCAAAAGGTATCTATTGAATCTGCATGTCTCCTGTGAGGGAGGCAACTGTAGGATTTTGAAAAACTACCATAGAGTCATGAAGGAATATTTTTGGGATATTCACCTAAAACCTATGTCTTGTGTTGTCAGGAAGAATCTCTTTGGTTTTCCAAAAAATAAGGGAAAGACAATCAAGACACCAAGTCTTTAATAAATCCATTAGACATCCTAGTTAAGAAGTGTTGGGAGGAGGTTTCATGGATTGCATCATAGGGTTGCCAAAGTCAAAAGGAAAGTATGTCACTGCAGGATTACATTGATAGACATACTAAGTACACACACACTTTTTGCACTCTCATCCTTCAAGCTAAATATTAGCCAAATACATTCATGGAGATAGTCTTCAAAAATGATGGAAGCCCACAGACATTGTAAGTTACATAGATCCCATTTTCACTGGACATCTTTGGACATAATTCTTTTCTTGGTTGGGTACTCAATTAGCTCACATACATTCCTCAGTATCATCCTCAATCGCATGGACAAACTGAGATAGGCAGAACAAAGTGTCTGGAAGGATACCTTTGTTCTTTTGTCTCATAACCAAACAATGGCTCAAATGGTTACCCTTGGAAGAATGGTGGTATAACACCTTCAAATAAACAAAAGAATAGACATTTATGGCACTTGCGGATACCACCTCTCCTTCCATCATACATCTTTTCTAGAAAAAAATTAGGTTCAAGAAGTGGAATATCATTTCGAGCATCAACAACAAGTTATGCAAATCTTAAAGGACAACTGACCATGGTACAAACTCACATAAAGGAACAAAAAGAATATCAACATTGTAGTGAAAGAAGCTTTGAAGTAGGGTATTGGGTGTTTTAAGATCACAACCATACAAACAAATGTCTCTCAAGCAAGCTAAGAATGATAATGAATTATCACCAAAGTACATGGTCCCTATAAGGTGTTGCAAAAGATTTTGTACTATGGCATACAAATTTGAGCTCCCTGCATCTTCAATGCACGAGTACATCTAATTTTCCATGTTTCATGCTTAAAGAAGGTTATAGGGTGAAAAGCAGCCTCAGTAAAATATTATGTTTCTAAAACTTGACGAGGAAGAGAAATTCATATTGGATCCTGAAGCTATCGACACAAGAATTCTCCACAGAATAGATCCATTTCCTAGTATCTCTTTAAGGGAGGAAACTACCTATTGAATATTCCACTTGGGAAGATGATTCTTTATACAAAAGCATATATGAATCATCTAGCTGCCAAGTGCGCATAAGAATTGGTCTCAAGGGAGGGAAGTACATTAGCCCTCAATAGTGGCACATTATCCCCACTGGGGTAATATTAAATTAGTAATGTTATTTTAGCCTTTGGTCTCCGGTCCATTAGTTGTAATTGTACCTCCAGTTCTCCTTGGTATATATAGGAGACTTCTTCATTTGGAATCATCTTGCATTTGGAAATTTATGTGGTGTATAAGGAGGTTTCCTGAAGAGGCTTTAATATCTGAAATTGTCTCTTTTTTCAAGGCGCTGAGCACTTATTCGAGGGTTTCTATGCTATCTTGATATTTGTCTTAACATTCTCTCTCTTGCATCTCGATTTGGATGGTAGATCCATCTAGTGGGATGTTAAGAGTGCCTTTATTCATGGTGAACTATATGAAGGCTTCCTTCATGGAACAACCTCCTAGTTTGTGACATATTATTACCTAGTTTTTTGACTCAAGAAGTTTCTCTATGGTTTGAAGCAAGCTTCAAGAGTTTGGTATGCTAAGATTGCAAATGTATTTCTTCAACTTTGGTGTCAAACATTTTGAATCTAGTCACATATTATATGTACTCCATCCTCATGGAAAGACTTTAATTATTTCTATACATGTTGATGAAATTTTCATAATTGAAAAAAACACCGATCTCATTCTTAGATTGAAGCTAGCTAAACTTGTTGACTTTCTTGACATGACAAACTTTGGCATTCTGCATTATTTTTGGTTTCTTCATTACCATTTCTAATGGTCTCTTTGATTTATCAATATAAATATGTAAAGTATCTTATTACGTGTTTTAATATGGACGATTGTAAGTCCTATGATACTCCTTTTCAATTTGGAGTAAAGATAAAAAATACTTGTCAATTTCCCAAAGTTGATGCTACCCTCTATCAACAATTGGTCATTGGCCATTATTTATCTTACTCATAGTCGACCTGTAATTTCCTTTTCTATTAGTGTGTCTTTTTGGTTTATGCAAGATACCAGAGAAATCCATTGAGTGAAGTCAAACAAATTGTTTGGTTATCCGGCGTGGGTACCACCCATTTTGTTATCCAATATTATAGAAGTTCAAATTCATTGGTCGACTTCATTGAATCCAACTAGGCTAGTGAAAGTGATTATTGACAGTCCACTTTTGGCTATATTTTTCACTTTATCACTGGACCGTTGGTTTTTTCATGCAAGAAGCAAAATGTGGTCTCCTTATCAACTATAGAAAAAGAATACCATAGAGGAATTCATGTAGGTACATAGGCAGTATGGATTTTCAAACTTCTGGGTGAACTTGGATTTATTATTCATACCTCGATCACTGTCTACTATGACACTCAGAGTTCCATTTACATTGCTAATAATTGTGCTTCCCAGAGTAAAACGAAGCATGTTGAACTCGATGCTCACTATTTGAGAGCCACTATTCATGGAGGAACGCGATTCATCTTGTCTATTACGCAATGATCGTAGTTCATATATTCAATAATCCATTATATAAATCTATAGGCTGATCAAGCTTCATTCGATGCTTTGGATTTAGGAAGTTGCAATTATGGGGAGGTGTCCTACTTAACTAATTTCATCTCCTAAATCTCCATATTCATGTGTTGATAGGGGTATGGAACATCATTTAACGGTTTGTCACACTCTCCTAGAATTAATCAACAGTGATTGAACTACATCCGGAAACATCTGACGAAATTTACTCGTATTATCTGGCTATCAATTGGTCGCAGTAAAAATAATGTCGCTGGAAAGTTGGTGATAATATAAGAGCGCCAACGATCTATGGATCGACTGAATCGAGTAATCATCATTTATTTGGATGCATGTGCTAATAGGCAAAGCATACTTATCGCCCACTAGAAAAAAAATTATCGATGATTCAATTCTAACCACCAATGGATATATGTGGACACGATCTTCCTAATTATATGGAAGTTGGTTAGATATTGACCCCATAAATAGCATACTTGATGGCTTCAATATCAAGTGATTGGTGATATCCTTGTTGTGTACAAGACATCCAACATGCATTTTGATATTTTGATCAAAATGTGTTGTGCTATGGTGTAATGTGTTGTCAATAGATCTACCCTTATCTTGGAAACTCCTTTCCTATTTTTATTATCAAGCAGCTTTATGTTTATCTCTGTTTAAGGCATTAGGTTACAATCTAACTTCAATAAACAAGTCTCACTTCGATTCCAAATAGATAAAAAAAAATGTGTATGAATCCAAATTCAACTAGTTGGTCATTGCAATAGTGCATCAAGGTAGTTAATGTTGCATTTTTTTAAGGGAATCCTTTTTAGACCCTGCAATAGATTAAAGAACATGTGTTGGGTAGTTACAACACCATATTAAGGCAACATTAGGTGCATGTTTAGTTGAGGAGTGTTTTTTTTTTTTCACATGCCCAACCCATGTGTTTTCCCTTATTGGCTTATTGATCATAGATTTTACTTTTTTTTTCTTAGTTTCTATGGCTTCTACCCATCTATCTACTTGTTGGATTGTGTATATGCATTAATATTCTTAAGATTCTTGAAATATCATTCCTAAGAAGAAGAAAACAACAAAACATCTATAGGTTTGGCTTTGATCTTTTCCATTTGAGGAATTGATTTACCCCTTTGAGGAAGTGTGTCATCCTCTTGAGATCTTCCATAGCTCTATGAAATAGAACGAATTATGATTTTATTGCATGGACACCAAGACAATTTTTCTTGAGCTTAAGACGTGAATTGTTTCCATGATTACTTACTGTAGAACCATATTATTAATGGGCATAATTTAAGCATTCACTGCCTCACTAGGCTCTCAAGTGATACAATATTACTATAGATTTTTTTTATCCCACCTTTCATTTATATTTCCTTTCCCTAATGTTCTGCAACTAGTCATTCCTTCCTACATATCCCTTGCTTCACTTCCAATCGCTATGCAACTTAATTTTAATTACATGTAGGTGAAATTTACCCCATAAAACAATACACATTTTCATTTGGGGTATTAGGCATGCCTTTCCTTCATATTTCACACAAGACCTTAGATATTTGTCTCTTGATTCCAACCTCCACTATACTTGGTTCATTCAATGTCTCCTTGGTCAATTGAAGTTTAGTAGATACCTAGAGAATGAGTTCCCATTAATGGTTATTTTTTTAATATACGTGTGATTGGCACAAATTTAAGTGGACGGATGCCTTGCAAGTTTAATTTTAGGTGTATATAAAGGTTAAGGTCACTTGTCATATGATTGAGTGTCGAAACACTCCCCTTCTCTTCCATTCACTTCTTAATAATATAATCATTAATAAAATTATCACTTTATTTTGAACAAACAAGCATATCTATTAGAAAAGATTTTGGATTATTTATTGATTTGGATTTAAAATCTTTGAAGGTATTTCTCTCATTCTTAGTTCCCGTGATTTGTTTGAAGGACTTGATATAATTCTATTATTTTTTCAAAATTTATAATCAAATCTTGTTTTTCAAAGATATAAGGAAAACAAATAATGACAAGAAGGAATTATTGACTTATCTATACATGTTCTACTCAGACATGCCCTTCCCTTTGCTAGTTTTGTCAATGCATTCACATTTTGAACATTTTTACCACTACCGAGAGACCACAATACCACTAAATTATGGAGGCATGTCCCTCTCACTCGCTAAAACTAAATATTTCAACGACTACAATGTTAGGCAATTCGAGCTTCATCGAGTTTCCATCTATGAATTTCTCTTTCTATGCAAAAATGTTATCAAAACACTTGTCGATCGCATTGATCTAGAGAAGAAGTATATGATGTAACAAGAGGGGAATACAATTTCTTGTTTTGATATTAATACCATTCAAATATACTAAAAATTAAATTCCCTTAGTATGAGATGAATATCATTGAAAAATGGATGCAAAAGCAAAAGGAGGAGAATGATCCATATGGCTTGGTCAAATCTTGGTGGAGTTATTCTAGTGTTTGTAAGAGGAAAAATTAGTTGAGTTTTATGGCACTACAAATGTTCACATGAGATTCCAAATGTTGTTGTGTTATTCAATTGATTATATGGAAAGGTTAGTGTAGATAACTTATGCCTTATTTATTTTCCCATAATCCACATAAATTTTAATATTAGCATGGTCTTCAATTGGGATAAATGATATTGAGTAGTCTGTTGTAAACCAAGTGATGAAATTCTTGAATTCTACATGGAATTCTACTTAGTGGATTCTATATGAGCCAACTACAACTTCCCTTCTTTCAAAAAACCATGGAATCAATAACACAAGGTGGCACATGATCATTTTCAAGATCTATGTAAAGACAAACACATGAATGAATATTTGGACATATGTTAGAAATTCTTAGATGTCATGTACTAATAGTTGCATGATAATTCTTGCCCTGATTTTAATGTTGTTGTAGTTGGAGTACTAGGATGATTATCCATTTGTACATACAATATAATGTGATCTACATCAAGGAGGATGATATTCAGAAGTCCCCTCAAATCTTACCAAAGTTTGTTCTTGACATGATATTGATCATACAAATTCCCTATTAAACCTCATTTCATAGGGAACTTCAATTTTTCACATGTAGAAAGGGGTATCCAACCACTATTCTCAATCAAAGAGGGCTTTATGGGCCCAATAAATGTATACAACCCTAAGTACTTACACATGAGCTTATGTTGTACCACCTCATGGAGATGCCTTTTTTAAAACATGACACTCTTGGAAGGATAAACGGTTTATTTAGATCACGTTTGCTACTTTATCCATTCATTCATGATCTCCTCCCTTAAGAAGAGAAGTATAGGCGAGCTATCACATTCACTAAAGTAAAATTTAAGAGTGGAGGAAGATATGAAGGGTAAGGAGACAAAAGAGAATTGGTTCATTTCTAAAGAGGTTCTTCTTATATGAAGTGACTTGTTAGAGGTATATATGGAGCCAATAGGTATGAAAACCTTGTGGATTCTCTAAAGTTGACAACAAATCCTCTTGTAGTTGAGCAAACATGAAAATATGAAAAGAATGTGCATCCATTGATATGAAAGTAGACAATATCAGAGATTTGAAATAGATGATTATCATAATGAATTCCATAAGCATGTAGATGTTTGATAAAGAGGAAGACATTGTAGATGTTTGATAAAGAGGAAGACATTGATGTAGAAAATGTGGTAAAACCAACAAATAGTTTTTCACCATGGTTCCTACAACAATTATCCCTTTTACCAAAAGATGCAGAGTAAAAAGAAGCTTAGATAAATACATTTCTCTTTGACATAGAGGCATTTGTATTAAAGAGAACAACTTAAAAGAGAAATAAAAGTTAATAATATAATATGGATATCATCTCGAGTGAAGAGGTTACAAAGGAACATAAACTCACCCTCTAGTAGTTGGTGAATCATAGTTAGCTTTCACATAGATGAAAAAATCTAGGATAGAAGACATGCATTTAGAGATAGCCATACCTAACGATTAATATATAGATACTCTTAAGGATCATTCCTAAGTAATGAAAAATGGGTTACCTAACAAGAAAAAAATTCTCCAAACATGGTCTCTTTTTGCTAAATGATATCAAATATTGTGGCCAACTTTGTTCACGAACTGAATCTTATGGAAAATTTTCATAACGCATTAACTAATCTTGGACTATAGAAAGGAATACGAAGGAAATCCTACCTCAAATTTCAAGCACTTTAGTGTATGGACATGAAAGAGAAATACTATTCCTTTTCAAAGTTGATTATGCCTTTGCATCCCTTCAAGATTGCTCTTGCATCTTCACATCAGATTTTCAATAAAGAGAAACTATCCATAAACGGTAAAAGAATGTGTAGGATCTATGGACCAATTATTAAGAAAATAAATCTCATGTGAGGAACATGCTCAATAGGTTCATTATCCCAACACACTTCCAAGAGAAGGTGGAAAACACATATATTGGTGAATTCTAGGGATTAATTGACATGGCATTCAATAAGAATCTAGTAAAATTTGCATGCATAGCCAATGTGAGCATAGATGCTAGTTAGTTCTAGGTGATAATGTCGGCAAAGGATCAAAATTTCCTTGAAGATGTGATCGCTCAAATGGGTAGAAGAACTAAGCTAATTGTAAACTTTGTCAATGTTAAACCCATGACAGATTATGATTTCTTTAGAGGAAGGGACGATGTTATTAAAACTTATTCTCTTATTTGTCAAGATATACAAGAATTTAATAATACTTTGACTATTGAATAGAATAATGACAATAAGATGAAATTCTTGAAGTGGGTTGAGTTTGAAAAGTCTTAGGGAAGACAAAGGGTCAGTTTAGGGAAATGAATATTTAGAGAAGACAAGAGGGAAATATTCATTGGGTTGAGCTATAAATAGGCTCTCTGTATAGAGAAGGAACCTTCCTCTCTCATTGTGTCATGTTCTTGGGAGGAGGTTAAAATTGATGAAATAAAATATTGTGTTATTCGCTGCCAGGAGCCATCTTTTGTATGTTCCATTGTTATAATTTATTTTGAATGCATGTGCTTAGCTAATTGTGGACTATTCTCTTTGGCTTCTTTTCTTGTATCCAATGTTCTATGCAAATTCCAACCTATGATTGTGGTAGTAAGTGTCTTGCAATGTTAGGTTACTTCACAAACTGGTACATTTAAATATTATGTATATAAAATAGTTGTGGACTATTATCACTTTTCTTTGAATATGAACTTATTGCAATGGAAATAATTAGTTAATCAACTTATGAGAATCATTTCACATTGTGTTTATGAATTTAATATTGGATGCATATCATTTAAACATGCAAAACCCAAATTATGATAGTTGATGTTATAAACTAGAGGTTCGCCTTAAGGGAGGAAGTTATAATTGGGAACTTTTGTTTAGTGAACTTGTGAAGTTGATGAGAGTCAAAGTATCATGTTAACATTTTGGTACTAGAAGAAAAGGGGAATGAAAAAATGATCCATGTGGAGCCATTATTTTCATATATGCATTAACACCTTCTAGTTCCTCTCTAAATTCCTACATGGAAGGACAAATATTCTTTCTATCACCATGGAAAATTACATAACCTTCCAAAAAAGGTAGTTGATCTCTTATCAAAGTTTAACGGTGAAGGGAATACAAGAACATTTGAGCATATTAGGAATTATGAGTCTAAATAGAATTTATTGAATGTTGTTGAATAAGAATCTTTGTTTCCCAAGTTTGCTTCATTTCTCATCTTTAAGGAAAGTTAAATATTGGTTGCCCTTCATGTTTAATCACAATTCAACATTATACAAATAGTTCAAATACACTATTGTTTGATAAAGTTTGAAATGATTAGCACTAGGTTGCTAAAATGTTTCAAGAATTATTCATAATGCACAAAGAAGATGAAGAATTTGTATGGGATTTCAATACGTTGTTTTGGTGGATGCATTATTAGTTGTATGAGAATCATAGGATCCCATCATGTTTGTCTTGAGAATTGTATCCGTGGCCTCCTCCTTTGAAACATTATTTATTCATTATGTAAATATAAATCAATAGTGTGGAGATAGAATATGCATAATCCCATATGATTGAAAGTCAGAATTGTGGTGGTGGTATCAACTATGTTTTTTCCTTTTATCTCTATTTTAATGATACAGACTACAAGGGGAGGAACATATGGCTAAATTTATATGATATGACCCAAAGTGGGGGAATATATGGGTAAATTTACTTTTAATGAGGAATGTATATTTAATAGTGGCCATCCTAATAAAAGGGGCCATATATTTAATAGTGGCCATCCTAATAAAAGGGGCCACATATGGAATGTGTGAATATGTATGTAGGTGTATATATAGAGATCATGTAATCATTATTGAGACATGTTATTTGAATGCATGAATGTATTTTGGGACATTTGGAGGAGGAGCTATCCTAATCTTGATGGAGTTGGATGTGTAAGCCATCCTCTATCTATCTTGGATTTTATTCTCCACACTCACATACTATTTTACATGGTGTGTACTTCCTCGACTTCTTATAATATCTTAAGAATTTTGTCAATAACATGTGGTTTTAGAGCACACAATCATAGGGTCTTCTCCTTCAAATGAGTCTCATTAGAATTTTATCTATAACTTTTTCTCCCTTTTAATATAAGTGAGATGTTGCAACTCCTCTCCATTAAGTTTCCTAGGATAATAGGTTGTTTTTTATTCTCCTGAGGGTCTAGAAAAGGTTTTAGAAGGAAATTTCATTTCTTCCAAGTTGAGGCTTCCTTTAGAACCCCTCTAATGATTTGTTTTTACTCTTACTGCTTTTCAAACTTTGACATGGTCCATTAAGGTATTACTGGATGAAATCACAATGTTTTCTTGTGCAAGAAAATAACCTATCCTTTTGAGTGATGCATACTGCCTCTTAATGCATTTTCCTTCAACACAATACAATGAAGTTTGAAAAGTAAAAATGCAATGCTTCTCTTTTCATATACAAAACTTCTTTCATCCAACAATGCATCCTCTCCTTTTGCATTTTTCTTCCTCACAACAAGGTCTATTGAGGTTCAAAAGCTCCAAATGCATTGTTTTGCCATGGGATAAAATACCTATCCATTAGTGTGTCCTCCTATCATATTTTTTCATTGCTTGATGGGGTCCCATAGGGTCCAAGAGGTTAATACAAACTACTAGGATCTCCAAGAAACATTTCTACCTCTCTAGCTATGTGCATTAATCACATGTGTTTTTGGTCTTTATTGGAGTTTGGAAATTATGGCCCATAGGTTGAAATGCATCAACATGATCTCTAGGAAATAATTAAATGCTATCCTACAATTCTTACTACATCCCCATGTATTTTTATATTTTGTGGGGTCTAGCAATGCCTTAGAGGGTAAAATGTAAGCATTTTTCCTTTTAGGTAAGCATCATACAAATTCCTTATCTCAACTATGCACATTATCTCACATAGTATGTTTTTGGTTTTCAATAGGGTCCAATGGCAGGTATTAATGAGAAAAACAATTGTTATTCCATTTTGATGACATTCATTCATCCTTCAGTAGTGCAAATTGGCTTCCCGTGCATTTTTTCTTCATCTAGTAGTATTTGACAATAATTTAGAAGGAGAAACATAATGTTTCTTTTCCTAGATAGTAAGTAAAACTCCTTCATCAATGTGCATTAGTCATTTGTGCATTTTATTCTCTTTGGTGAAGTTCAATGGGTGCTATGAAGCTAAGTGTAACATTGGTTTCTCTAGGCAGCATCCTTCATTCATTAAATAGTGTCTTTTCCTCATTCATGTCTCCTTAGTCTTCAACAAGATCTTGCATGGTATCACTATCTAAAACACATCCTTTGTTGCTTTATTGCATAGTCACAATTTTCTCTTCCATTAATTTTCACCTTTGTGTATGTCTTTTAAACCTTTATTGAGTGTTTGAAGGATTAATTAACTTTTGTGTAAGGAAAATGTGTGTTCATTGTTTTTTAAGTTATAATGTTTCACATGGAAGAAATGAGAAGTAATTCATTGTCAAAGAAGTGTTAGTTGTCATATGAATTTATTTCAAAATATTTCAAGATTATTGGTTTATAAGAAACTTCCTAGTAGAAATAATTATTTATTTATGCTTCTACTAGTCCATTTACTTGATTTTCACTTCACGAGAGATTTGGTTGAGTTAGATCCTCCAGTTTTGTGAGGAGAGATCTTTTTATTCATGCACTTCTTTTGTGCTTACTAACAACCTATAGCTACCTTACCCAAGGAGTTATTCCATAATCAAATACTTAGTTAAACCCTTTGAAGTATCTTTCCCTAGCCAAAGCATATGTCTCTATGTCTATTTAACATAGGTAGATGTTCAATTCTAAAGGGAGTATTTACATAACAACGGATAACCCAGAGTCTTAAAACTATTCACACTATCTATTTCACATAGTAGAATTTATTTCTAGTTTGTTTTTTATTTTCTTTCCTCAATTATTTCCATTAAAAGCCTTACAAGGATACCTTGTCCATTTAACAAATTTGAGAGCTTTGTTCCACAAATTGTCATTAAAAAGGATAGGAAAACCATTTATAATTGAAACAAATCCATTGATATGGTTATTCACCATTCAAATTTCCTTAGTTTTGACATTTTCCATGATTGTCATCCTTAGCTATCAACTACTATAGATGCACAATTTTCATAGTAACAAAAGTGCTAATGTGTTGATTAGATTTAAGTATTAACTTGTAGCCTATGATAAGTAGCCATTTATGAAATATAATGATATATGTCACAATGGAATTTATGCATTAATGCTATGTCCATGTAAGAAATAAACATCCTAGCTTAATGTTATGTGGATCAACCTTTAGTGATGAAGCTGCCATTCAAATAATAGTTTATGTCACATAACCAAGCAACAGTTCTTGATTGCAATGCACGACAATGTATCTCTTGATTCTTATGCATGCCCATGTATGTTTTGATTGTTGTGCATGTTTTGTAATAGTTTATTGTGGTGCACTAGATTCTTGATCATGATATTGTTACTATATTTTTCATGGGATCACTCGGTCTCTAATAAAAATGATTCAAGGATCCTTTATAGTCAAGCAAGTGAAATCATTACAAACAAACTACCATTATTCAAACAATTCCACTTCAGCAAGGCCTTCTTGAGTAAGAGGGTCCTTAAAATTATCCCATGATCATGTCATAAGGCATGCAAAGGAGAATTGAATATTACTTGTTTTTAGAAGTTTTTTGGCACATCATTTTCTCTGATGGTTTTCTCTTTAATTTTTGTTATGGAATTAGGGTTGTTGATGAATTAGGGTCAATGGATTAGGGGTTCTTTTGGATTCCGCAGGATACTATATATATATATATATATATATTGCATTTATAAACAATGAAGAGATACGATGAATAAAATATCGTAGGTCCGCTCTAAAAAGGCTGTTAGTTTTCCCAAAATTTTGGGTTCCCAAGGTCAAATCTTTGTGTAATGTGTGTGCTACATTGTATGGATCATCATTGTGTATCTAGATACTACACCTACATGATCGTCAATAGAAGACTAGGAAAAGTTGGATAAGAAGGTGAAGATCATAACTGTTGTGTCTCTCAAATTCAATATTACCGAATGTGTTAGGGGGGAAGATAATTTCACCAATGCTTTATTATGGTATAAGTTGGGGATTTTGTATCAGTCTAAGTACCTAGAAAACAAACTATTCCTACAAAAGAAGCTATATAACCTAAGGACGAGAAATATGGGAGACTGGTGAAAGACATATGAACTCCTTCAATATTGTGGAAATTCGGCTATTATCTATTGATATTAAGATTTTTGATGAATACAATTTTATTGTTTTATTTTTCCTTCCAAGACTCATGTACATAGTTTGGCTGTAGCTATGGGTAGTAATGCAACTACTTTGACCTTCGATGATGTGGTCTCATCCTCATTTCTTTTGGAGGAGATCAGATGGAAAAATATGGAAAGTTTCAAAGTATAAATGCATTATTTTCAAAAGGACACTACCAGGAAAGAAATAGATGTAAGTGATCAAGTGGGAGATATAAATCTAAGGATAGATATAAATATCCCAGAAATTTTGTAAATGTATGCTATAGAAGTGGAAAATAAGAGCACTATAAGAAGCAATGTAGATCCATAATAGTTTTGACCGAGGGAAGTGGATTTGATGCATTGATCCTTCTACAGTATGAAAACTCATACCTGATGAAGGAGGGATGTGTAATTGAATTCTCAAGAACACATGCACTCATGAGGCAAGCAGATAGGTCGACTATGTGCATCCTTCCATAAGGATTGATCACATGGAGTTTTTAGTCATGAAAGGTACGATGGAGGTAATGTTTTCTAGGTGATGAATTGACAACCAAAATCATAGGGCAAGGAAAATTAAAGTTGTTTTCCGTGGTATGGAAGGATTAGAACATTCCTTGGTGTTTTTCACATCTCTAGATTTGCAAAAAAAATATTTTGTAAGAAAATGACGGCGTAAGGTAAAAAACAATGTTTGAGAAAGAAATCCGCGGGATGGTTCTATAGATAAATAATGTTACTGTTGAAGTGAGCTTGGATTGGAAATATATATAAGCTTTAGGGAACCATTATTAGTGATGGATGCAATAGTTCAATTATTCGTGAGATTGGAGTTGAAGAAGAAAAAACTCTATAGTCTCCCCGAGAAAGGCTATGTTCTATTCTGCTAAAGAATGGGGCATATCGTGAGAAGGTCCTTGGTCTCTACATTGGCAAAGGTGGTTGAAATTATGTCTAAATTTCCTTCTATGGATTTTGATTCCTCAAGGAATACTGTGTATTTAAGAAGTAGCATTGGGTAAAATTCCTTTCTGGTGCAACGAGGGTAGAGGGAATTTAACAGTTGAAAAAGCACAAATGATGTGTTTGGGCCTATGTTTGTTCCATCATTAGGAAAATATATACATGTTATGTTTGATTTATACATGAATTCTCAAGGAATACTAGGATATATTTCCCTCGGGTAAAATATGAAGTCTGACAAATTCAAAGTGAGTTTAAGGATCTCGTGGAGAATCAGAGAGAGGAGAGAATTAAGGGGTTGAGGATATAATGGTGGAGAATTATAAGGAAATGAATTCAAATAAGTTTGTAAGAAGTACAGCAGAAATGAATAAGACTACTCCATATACACCTCAATAAATTGGAGTCATTGAAAGATGAACAAGACGCGATGGAAAAAGAAAGGTGCAATTCTATGGTGTTGGGTTAGGATAGGAATTTTAGGCAGGCAATGGTAATCGTAGTTAATACGTGGGTCATTCCATCACTCTTTATCAAAAACTATATGAAAATATACCTTTTTCGTTTTAGGAGGAGGTATGAAATTGGTATAAGAAAACCTTTTCATACATCTCAGTATTTAAGCTGCATTCAGATAAAGTTCACGCTCCAAAGGAAAACACGAGTAAGCTAGATATAAAGGATGAAATGTATATCTTTATTGGGTATGCAAAGATGGTTGATAAATTATAATATTTGGAACCCGTAAACTAAGAAGGTACCATAGAGCCAATATTTGGTATTTAGAGAAAACAAATATATAAGTTATTGTCAAACATGAATTCACAAGGAAGGAAGAACTGAAAAATGAGAGCTCTTGAGTTGAAGGGATAATGAAATGGACTCTTGCCAAAGAACACATGAATCAATAAGAAGATACCATACTCTAGTATTGAGTGAGATCATTCTTTGCTGAAAGAAGGAAACCAGAAAAGGTATAGTCCACTTGATTTCCATTCAATTTTTCCTTTGTTTATTATTGATGATGATCCCTAGAAATTTTAGGGAGGCAATGGATTCGTGAGGATGGAAAACTCTGGAAAAGGACCATGTTGGAAGAAATGCTGACATTGGAGAAGAATGAGGCTTTGGATACAAAGCAGAGTTTCCATCAAGAAGAAATCCTACTGGAAGTAAATGGGTGTTTAAGAAGAATTTGAATGCGTAAGGCAAAGTGGAGAAATTAAAAGTTGTTAGCAGCAAAAGGTTATTCCTAGGTAGAGGGAATTGAATTTGGTGGAGATATTTTCTTTGTTAGCATTCAACTCTCAATTCTAGATTTATTTTATGTGTTGTTTTTTGGTTTTGATTGCTCTAATCTGTTAGAACAAATGGATGGGAAGATAACATTCCTACATGGGGATCCTGAAGAAGAAATCTACATGAAGCAAATTCAGAAGGTTTTATTAAAATATGGAAGAAAATAGATGGAAGTGCAAGATACAACTTCTTTATGGGTTAAGGTAATCATCAGGGATACGTGGTCTAAAAAATTGATAATTTCTTATATGTTGGGGCTTCACTTCACAAGGATAAAATATGATCATTGTGTGCATTTCAAATTAATCGGTGATCATCTTATATACTTGGTCTTGTATGTGCTGATATGTTGTTGATAGAAAAATGACAAGGAGATTATCTTAGATGTGAAAACTTGGTTGTCCTCTAAGTTTTACATGATGAATGATCTTGGTGCTACAATTCTCATTTTGGGAATGGAAATTAAAATATATTAAATATAAGAAAATTTGTTAAATCGAGAAGCATTTTGAGTCAATATTGGTAGAGGTTTATCACGAAGGAATGTAAATCTGCCAGTGGTCCCTGAATTTTATAGGTCGGAGTTATATGCAGATTATTGTCCCAAGACACGGGAAGAAGGAGAGGACATGCCCCATGTTCCTTTAAGTGCTAGTGTAGTTGGGAATTTGATGTATGAAATGGTATGTACTAGATCGATAATTGCATTACGCAAGGGGAGTTTTGAGTAGGTATATTTCAAAACCAAGGAAGGAGCATTGGACACAGTAAAGAGGGTTTTAAGATATTTGTGTGGCGCTACTTGTTATGGATTGTACTACCAAGGAAAACCAACATTGGATAGAATATTGGACATCCATGGCTTTGTTGATGCCGACTAGGATGGAGATATGACCGAGAAGATATGCAAGTGGGTATATGTGTTTAACCTCGTCTAGATGAACAATAAATTAGATGAGAAAAAGACACTCTTTGTAGTTCCACTCTCAACTATGTTCAATACATGGTAGCCACTCATGCAAGGAATTTGTATGGTTATAGAGATTGTGTCTTCGAGCATTGGGTGCGTACAGCTAGTTATAAGGATAGATTGTGACATTTAGAGTGTAATATTCTTGGTGAAGAACCCAACTTATCGTTAAAAGACGGGCACATCGATACTAATATCGGCCAGGGAGATACATGGTTATTGAAGAAAAGAAGGTGCTATTGCATGAAGGTGATACTTTGAATAATGTTGTGACCCATTAATGTAATCTACACCAAGAAGTTCTCTTGGTGTAGAGGATCTATCGTCATTTCATTGCTCCTAGGATTGTTGATGACAATGTAACCCTTCTATAACCCCCATGCAAATAAAACAAGAAGTGGAGAATGTTTGGTATGTGGGTTAGGTTCTTTGTAACATCACTTCTTTACCAACATTTTTTTATAAGTAATACATTGTCAATATGTATTGATGTACCATTATACTTAGTATTTCTATTGTAACTTGTGTTTTTTACGTTTGCAAACAATTATTTGACATTCTTATCTAATGGTCATAGTATTTCCATGTAAGATTAAAATCCCGTTGACTTCCAATGTCATGATTCAATTTTGGTGTAACACCAGTTGGCATTGTTACATGAGTACTCACATGTATGGCTTATTAATCTCTTTTTAACTTCTTCTTAAATGATTTTATTTACATCATCCCGCTTCCTTACACATCCTTCCTACTTATATATATAATAGGCATATCATATTCCTGAAGATTAGAGACATTTTCCTTACATATAACTTACTCTTTACCTTTTGGAAATCCTCAAACAGGGTTGAATGTTTATTTATAAACTCAAGTTTATAAATTTTATTTTCAAACGGATTAAATTTAACCCCATATAGCGTTTTATACCCCTAAGGGATATTATGCTTTATCCTTCCTTAGTTTACAACACATATATAATTTGATGAGTTATTGTTTTAATACCTTTGATATACATATATATATGCCAATGTATATAGAATCGAAAATGCTAAGTTATTTATAGAATCAAACTTTATAACATTTCACTTCCCCATCCTTATGATACCCAACTCAATTTATATTTATAGCTGGTATTAAGTGGGATTATCCATCCATCACGTCTTAGTTATGATCTTGGGATGTAGATTAATTAATTAATTAATAATTAATCGTCGATTATCTCAGGTTTAAATGCATTGTTCCCTACTAAAACAGAATTAGATATGGCCACGTCTTGGTGCCATTTATGAACACTGACAATCCTTATTCCTTACTAGTACTTCCATTCTTTAATTCAGCGTGATCTCCAAGTCTTCAACACGTTCATTGTTTAAATCAGGTGAATGTTGTTACGAGAATCATTTCCCTTGGCTCTATAAGAGGGTTTCTTCAATTTACACTTGCTAACAACATTAACATTTCTCAAAGGTGCTCTATTTTCCTCTAGTTAGCGTGATTGTTATATATTACTTATGATCAGTCTGTTTTGAATTGTTATTTACTTCATAACTAATTACTTGTCATTTTTGCACAGAGGTCGACAAGTCTTTGGGTATGTTGATTCACCCCAAAACTGCATTCTTAGTCTTGGTCGAGCCTTAATGTAAAATATGGATATTTTTTCATAAGATTGGTAGCTAGGGTTTTAGCCCCATACTTCGCTTCAACATAGTTATTAAATTTCCACATGAAATATCTTGCAGTGAAACTATTTATTTATACTTATTCGAATAGTTAATCCGTACGCTTGTGTACTATGTAAAGTTCCTCCTCATGCACAAAGGTTTTTAATCCTATCTCGTTTGATAGGTACTCAAACTATAGGGAAAGAAATGTTCAACATTACTCTTTAATTTCTCAAGTTTTGTTTATGGGTGGTGATGATCTAGGAGGATCTAAAAGAGAAAAAATTCAAAGTCCTCAAATATTAGTAAAAGTATCACCAAGTCAAAGAGATCGTCGAGAGATTTCCATTGACATAAATGGTTTGTCAAACAGAGTTTGAATGAAGAAGTTATGGCTAGTCAAAGTTTTGGTCAACCCAATAAAAGTCAACATGTTTGTACAACTTACGCCATCACCAGTTCGTATAGGGTGACGTGAGTATGATGTCATGATGATTTCTGCAGGTTGTCATGGCAGCGACCCAAGATACCATGTGTCACATATTTTGGTATTTTGGGCTACCAAATGGGCCAGTAAAAACATGCCACGTGGCACCCTAGGAAGCGCCACATGGAACCACCCTAGAGCCACCACGTGGCAGCATGACAACGCGACAGTTGGCACCCACTCAACTACTGACTAGAAGACAAACATGCTCGATGATTGGGTAGACTCAGTCAATGACAGAGTTCCATGAGGCCCAATCGTAGGGTGTCATGTGGCACCCCGCAAATACCCAACGAGGGTTGGGTAAAACAAATCAAAATTATTGAAAGGTCTTTGGTCGGTCAACCTGGTAAATGACCCACAAATATTCACGTATCCACATATATACCAACACATTGAAACAACCAGTGGCCCCCTTTACCTGGCGTATCCACTAAGAATCCGATGACCGTATCCAACTAGTAATGGCTTAAGGGTTATGCAGTGGTCAAATCCCAAGTGGCGGGGTCTAAAAAATGGCACCAAGTGCCAAACTTGGTGGTGGTTAATATATAAGCATATATGTTGGGTTATAAAATATGGTTGTTTAACCATATTTTTAATATTTGTTGTAACAAATTCCAAAAGGGGAGTTCTGTGGGCTTGACCCCGGGACGTGCCCAAACCAACTCTAGATTTGGACCTCTGCCAACCATTTGGGATACCGACCCTTTTGAAATATCCGCCCGCTATATCTTGAGTTCACGGTCTGCACCCAAGTACATTTTAGGCACAATTTTTAATGTAGGTTTGGAATGATCATGGAAGACTACTGACACACTTTACGAGGCAAAGAGCCTCGGAGGGGCCTGGGATGAGAAGTGTCAGAATTTCATGATTTGACTATCATTTTTGCATGTTTTCTCACCACAAGTCCACCGATGATGTCCATTTTTGCATATGGAAAAAATATTAGAAGGCCATTTTCCAAACTTGAGGTATATTGATGTATTTGTGCCAATTTTAATTGTTGAGATAAGATAAAGCCTCTCCACTTCGAAGCAGGACCGAAGACGTAGTCCATTCTTGGGATGAACCATTTTATCATGTCTTGTGTTCTTATTATTCTTCTCATCTGTTCTCCATGAATATGTCTTATTTAATTAATTTTTCACATAAGATTTGATTCATACTTTTAATACAATTTAGGTAATGTCACCGAGGAAAAGATCCTAGATCATGTTGGTATCAGAGTAGTATTGTTTGACTTGAATTGCGAGAGTGAATGCTTACCAGGACCAAGCTCAAAGAAGCTGAAGGGAAACTTAAGACTTTCAACCCAGAGATTGGACGTGCAAATCAAGGAAAGAAAATGGATGATGAAGAGAGGCATGTCGATCCTAAGTAGAGATTTCACAAGATCTTCTACCGAATGTCAGACATGGTAGAAAAATTGTATGCAAATTATGATAAGAGAGTTGAAAAGGAGGAGAAGAAGAAAGTTAAAGAAGAGGATAATGCTTCAGTGAACCATGAAAGTGGAGGATATCCTCCTGAGTCTCCATCACCATATTGAAGTTCAAGCTCTTCTTCCTCTACCTCTCATTCTCATAATTCTCATCATTCTAGTTTTCATCCAAGTACTTCTGAAAATTCATTGTTGAAACTAGATGTGAAATTTAATTTGCCCATATTTAATGGAGAAKATAATGCATATAAGCTTARTAATTGGATCAAACAAATCAAAGTTTATTATCGTGTACAACAGATCGAATAGGAAGAGGCGGCGATCCACTTGGCTTCTCTTCGGTTGGAAGGAACAACCCTTGTTTGGTGGGAGAACAAACTTCAAAAAGGTTGTAATCATAATGGTAAACTCCTTTCTTCATGGTTTGAATTTGCATTTGCGTTGAAAAATCAATTTCATCCACTGGGTTATGTTCCAAAAACCACAATGGAATGGAAAAATCTAATATAGGGTAAAGGTCAGAGTGTTCAAATTTTTATAGAGGAATTTAGGAAACAAGCACTTGCATTAAATGTTCCTTTATATTCTCATGAAACTTTGATGAAGCATATTGGTGCACTCCACATTTACATTCAACATACATTGTTATTGTTTAACCCCACAAACTTAGATGAAGTATGTGTGCAAGAAACTCACCTTGAGAGCAGAGGAAAGAATGTACAAGAAGACCACCCAAAGAAATTTTACAAGTTCAAAGGAAAGAGAAAGGATAAGAAGGCAACGAAAACAAAGAAAGAGGAAAGAAAACCCCTCTTGTACACATTGCATGAAAGATGGGAATGATGACGAGCATTGTTTGAAGCTACATCCAGATATAAATTCAAAGAGATTTGGAGGTAAATGGAAGAAGAAAATGGTTGCAAAAACACATCAAGGCCTTGGTTCTGATTCAGGAGATGAGACAAGGATTACAACTGTGGGAGTACAAGGTAAAAGTTCATTTCATGTTGGTTCAAGTTCCACTAATACATCTCATGATCATGAAAGAATAATAAGTGAATTATTTCATATTAGAGTTGTATATAAACACACAAAGATTGATACTCTATTTCATCTGGGTTCCCAAGTGAATTTGATTTTAGAGACTATTGTTAAAAAGTTGGGCCTAAAGACAAAACCTCATCCTAAACGATACCCTGTTGGTTGGGTCACAGGCAATGCAAAATTAAATGTCACCAAACAATGTAGGGTTAGATTTGATATTGCTTCAAAGTTCATAGATGAGGTTGATTTAGATGTTGTCCCACTTCATATATGTGGCATAGTTTTTTGAATCCTGTATCTTTATGATATAAAAACAATATTATTCATAAATGAGAACAAATACCATATCACAAAGTGGAATACATTTTAAGGGATCATAGTATGAAAAAAGGTAAACTCTTGTTAGTATAGGCCAGATAAAGAGACTCATAAATACTAATAAAAAATATGTACTCATGGTCATAAGGGAAAAATGGGTTGATACATATGATGCTTTCAAAGGGTGTGATCCCTCTCACAGAGATGAAATGCTTGATGTTATATCTAAATATGATGAAATATTTCATAAACCTGGTGGTTTTCCTCCCAAGAGGGATATTCAACATAAAATACATCTTCATCGAGATGTCCCTTTTCGAAATGTTGGTATGTATAGGATGTTAGCTGTGGAAATGGAAGAAATCAAGAAGCATGTAAAAGACTTACTGGACCAAGGGGTCATTCAACCTAGCTCATCTCCTTGTGGTTCTCTTATCGTGTTAGTGGAAAAGAAGGATGACACATGGTGAATGTCTGTTGATTAACAGGCTCTCAACAAGATCACTAGAAAGAACTATTACCCCTTTCCTAGGATAAAAGACTTACTGGATCAACTAAATATTGCGGTGTACTTCACCAAGTTGGATTTGAGGAATGACTACCACCAGGTCATAATTGCAGAAGGCGACGCATGTAAGGCTTCCTTCAAAACAAAATAAGGTATTTTTGAATGGTTTGTGATGCCATTTGGGCTTTGTAATGGTCCAACGACATTCATGTGAGTTATGAATTATGTTTTTAGGCATTTCCTTGGTGATGTTTTTATTGTATACTTAAATGAAATTATTGTTTTTAGTAGGACTTGGAATGAACATATAATGCATGTAAAGAGAGTATTGGATGTCCTTAGAAAGGAAAAGTTGAATGTAAAATTGTCAAAGTGTGACTTTAGAAAAACATCATTAGTTTACTTGGGTCATATTGTAAGAGGTGGTCAACTAAAGATATACCCCTCCAAATTTAAAGTCATTGTAAATTGGCCTAA
>SNQJ01S0016381.1:119949-148509 GCA_010110895.2 Picea sitchensis | reverse complement strand
CCCATGCATTACATGATATTGTGGGAGTCAACTCTTTAGAAGAAACCACTTCTACATTTTCATCTTGAGATGGTTCTTATTCTTGTTCTTGTTCTTCTTCCTCTTCACAATCTATGTAGAATAATTTTTTCTCACCACACTTGTGTCCCTTACTGTACTTGTTGTCACACTTAAAGAATAAACCTTTTGATTTTCTTTCCTCCAATTGTTGAGGTGTCAAAATTGTAGGTTGAGTTGTTTTAGAAGAAGGAATATTATTCTCTTGATAGATTTTAGGAGTGGTCCTTCTAGTAGCCATAGCCATATTTTTAATTGAACATTTCTTGCCACCCTGAATGCATTCTCCAATGATTTGGGTTCCCAAAGGTGAACCTCATTTGGAATGTTATCCCTTAAATTTCCTATGAATACATCAATCAAGTGCTCATATGGAATATCTATTACCTTTATATTCAATCTTTGGAAGTTCTCAATGTGCTCTGCAACTGAACCCTTTTGCTTGTGATTTATCAATTAGATAAAGAAGGTATTTCTCCTTGTATCCCCATAGTGTGCTATCATTTATTCCATAAAAATTATCCAAGTGATGAGTGATTTGCAAGAAAAAATCCATCAATACCACACAAATTGATTGGTTTCTAAATATAAATAAGCAATTTGTACATTTTGTGTATGTGGCACATCATGTAGATCAAAGAATTGCTTCATCTGAAGTATTCATGTGATTGGTTCTTGCCATCAAACTTCCTCATATCGATCTTAGGAAAGTGGTTGGTCTTCAACCCAAAGTTCGAGTTTCTCCATTCTTGATTCATCTTCCTTGTGTCCTCGTCATGAATTTCATGGGATACATTTTCTCTTTCAGGTGTCCTCTCTATTAGGAAATTCTTCAATCCTTCCATGATCTCGATTTTTAAACCATCCATCATCCCTTGTAGTTCATATTTTGTTATTGTATTCTTTTGTAAATCATTTATGTCCCTACGCATTTCTTCACCTTCATCAAGAGTCCAAGTGGGACTATCTGGAGGCTTATTTGGTGTATAAGTTCCCTTTTTTGGTGGCATCTTTGCCAGGTATCACTTTTAAACCTTGATTTAGAGGTGGTTCTACTAGACGATATTTCTTTTGTTGTATCTTTGAAATTTCGTCCCTTCTAGGCATGAAAATTTATTCTTTGTAGTTTTGTTGTATTTCTTCTCTACAATGCCATAGGTCTTATCAAAATTGGATGTGCCAAGTGGAAGTTATGGTAACTTCCCCACAACTTCTTGATTTTTTCCCCTTCTAGGAGAGTGTACTTGTAAAGCATGCCAAGATCACAATATATGGTATTTGATTCTTAAAATTGTACCAGAGATACTACAGATTGTCCACTGTCCAATGCAGTTGGTTTCACTTAATTTTGATACTCACTAAAGAAGATATCACTATTTCAGAAGACCTGTTTGAGACTATTTAATATGACTAGTCATATACCCTATATTTCACAGGGTGTATCTACACAAGTAGGGAGACCCAGAATCAGAATTTTTTATCAAAGCTACCTTGATAATTTCTATGAATATCCTCCATATTTTAGGGTCTGAAACATTACATAAAAAATTTCATAGTGAAAATTATGTGATTACTAAATTCAAGATGATTAATGATGCTATATCTCGGAAAGTATAATGTCTCATGAGATTAAATTTGAACCCAACGTACCTTGATTCATATACTAAATATACTCTAAGGGGTTCCTTCTGAAACATCGTAGAAAACAAATTATAGCAAAAATTCCAAGGTGTCTCATATGTAGCAGTGAAACCCCAAGACCTTGAGCTCTGAAACCAAATTTCAAGAACCAAATATCAAGATAGAATAGAAAAACCTCAGAATAAGTACTCAACTCCTTGAAAAGGAGAGAATTTTAGATAATACGCCTCTTCAATGGAGAAACCTCCTTATACACCACATAAATTTCCAAATACAAGATGATTCCAAATGAAAAGGTCTCCTTGGTATATATAGGAGACTAGGAGGTACAATTACAACTAATGAACCCAGCTCGACATAACTAAAATAACATTACTAATTTAATATGGCCCAATTAAGGGGTAATCTGCCACTATTTAGGGATTAATAGAGAATGAGTCGAGCATAGTTCATTTTTTCAATAGGGGAAAAGGTCTCAGTGTAATCGATACCTTCTGATTGAGAAAATACCTTGTAAACTAAGCGATATTTATGACATTCAAAAACACCTTTAGAAGTAAATTTGATCTTGTAGACCCATCAACACTTCACAACATTATTTCCTTATGGTCGGGAAACTAATTCCCATGTATGGTTCTTTGACAAAGAATCCAATTCTATTTGCATAGCCTACTCCCATTTAGGTTGTCCTTGGGCATTTGAGTACATGAAAAGATCAAAAGTTTCAAGCACATGAGTCATTAATTCAATTCTAGCATGTTTCTTCTGACTGCGAGCTTTCGGTCTGAAGAAATATTACAAAAATTAGGTCCAACAACTTCAATGGTCTTGGCAACCCATCTAGGTAGAAAATAAAGAGGTGAACTCGTGTACATTGTAGAAGGTTGATCAAAAGTCTAAAAAATTTTAGTCAACAGAGATGGTGAACAAGTTTAAATAGATATCTATTGACTAGTCAATTCCAAGGTCGATGGTCTAGTAGAAACATGAACATAGTTCGACTGCCCAGTCTAAAAACTAAAAAATGGAACATGAGAACTAGATTCATAAATAACATCAAATGGATCATATTATAACAATGCAAAGGAGGCATTCAAAAAATTGATACTAGAATACTTCTCATAAAATCATGCATATCACCTTATAATGATTTCTCGTTTGACAGGATGAAACAGTCAATAGGATTTAGACTCTTCGAAGTAGCTCGTCATTATGCAAGCATGACTATTTGAATCCAACTTATTTATGTCGTCGTTGAAAATATGAGCCTAGGAAACACATCCAAACACATAGGTGGTCGAAGGAAGGATTCCTTCCACACCATAGTTCACTTGGAGTCACCAAAGGAACAACTTGAGTCGAGATGTAATTGAGTAAATAGTTTGCACAATCAACAACCTCAACCCAAAAGTGAGGAGGAAAATATTTGACTTGCAAAAAACATGTAGCTAGTTTTACTAACATCTAATTCTTTCATTCTACATCCATTCTACTGAGGTATTTAAGTAACTGACCACTACCATTCAATACCATATCAAACCAGGTATTCTTCAAATGGTCAATTTACATACTCGCCATCATTTTCTGATCTTAGGCACATGATGGGTCGACCATGTTGTTTTTCAGCAAAGGCTCTAAATTCTTTGAACTTTTCAAAGACAAGATTCTTATTCTTTAGAAAATAAACTCATGTGAAATGAGAGAGATAATCAATGAAAGTTAATATATACCTTTCACTTGCTAAGGAAGGTAGATTGATGTAGTAGATATCATTTGTAAATCAACAACCATATTCTAAGTTTCTATCGACTACAGACTTCAAAAATTTAGGTGTCTGAGTTTTTCATGCAAAGTTGGACTTTGTTCGTCAGTGTGAACAACAAGAGAAGCGAGTTCAAATTCAAGTTGATTCATGTCACCAAATTTATACGAACTGTCCTTTGGGTCGAGAAGCCCTCTGGTGATATTCAAGTGACCTTTCTTCAAATCTCGAACAAAGAATCAATTCAGCCAAAAATACACAATCTTACCTATATATTTTAACTGAGAAACAAAGAATAGATTGGCACTGAGATTAGGTACATGATAAATGCCGACAATTCTCCCATGTCGACAAGAAACATGACCCAAATGAACAATTCAAGAGAAAAATCATAACCAACATAAATATTCCTCTCCACTAATTCATCTAAGGAGGTGAATAAGAAAGTGCCCTTACCCATATGATGAGTGCACCCAGAGTTGACTAACCATTTGTACTATGTAGAATGAGATAGCAAGGCTTGAGAAGTTTGGACTTGGAAGGTGAAATTATCAGTGGGTCGACAAACAAAGGACACATCTCCTTCAAGGAGTTTAACCTTCCCTTCTTATTCATCTCACTTCTTATAACAGACCTTCTCCACATGTCCAGTCCTTCCATAATACCAACATATCTTCTTCTTTAGACTCTAATGAGGTGCATCTGTCTCGATTTTACGTATTTTGTTGAGGTATCCATATCTATGTATATGAGTATCAAACCATCCCATTTCCTTGTGATTCGACGTTCTCTTTCCCTTGATAAATTGCATTTGATGTTCACCACCAAGATTTCCTTCATCAAGAAATATGTGTTAAATAGTGATCAATAAACCACAAAAATCTTCAAACATGTAATCCTAACCATCTTCCTTCSATKTTTTCTAGTTGGYGTGGAAACTTGAAATGAACATGTTGAATGGTGTTCCCAAACTCACCAAGACTAGCTCAATGAGTTGTCCATCTTTCTTCTGATTATTCTTTCCACGTTCACCCAATTTCAATTGTAGTTCCTTCACACATGCCAAATATTCCTCTATTATATCAAAGAAATGAGGATCGAGAGAGATCAAATCTTTCTCCAATTGCATGATGTGGCTTGCATCAACTCTATTGAACAACGACATCAACTTATTCCAAACTTGATCAGGGCAGTCATTCCACTAACGTGAAATCGAATATCCCGTGAGATATAGGTCGTGATGAGCCCGACAACCTCATCCTTTTTTTCATCAACAACAAACTTACCCTAATCATCTATCGGATCTGGAATCACAACCTTCGTATATTTCCACAATCCTTTACTCTTCAGTAGGGTTTCCATGTTAGGTGCCCACACTACATAATTTGATCCATTCAAAATTACACAATCGATATTCGAAGCCATATTCGATATCTAGACATATGAGATTTGTTTCCACAAGTTACATTATCCAAATCACCAATCCAGAGTCAATCACACAATAGATCAGAATCAACAAGATTTAAGGACAACATGCGAGGTCATAACCATATGCTCTAATACCATGTTGGGGATTGGGTGTAACCTGATATGAAACAGATAAACATAACTTCATATAATCAAAGAGGGAAATGTTTTCAAAGATAAGAGATGGTGCTTAAAGACACCATTACAAAATTTAAGGACAATTCATTCTGATTAGAACATCATAATGCATGTTGGGCATCTTGTACAAAACAAGGATATTTCCATGATGATAATGAACCATCAGGCTTGTTATTTATAGCTTCAATATCTAACCAAATTAATTAGAATCAGGAATATATTTTCCACATATAACTATCAGTGGTTAGATTTGACTCCGTCAAATCCGTGCTTTCTAGTTGGCTCGATAAGGATGTTCGACCCAACCGTCCCGACTGGTCGATCAACCAAAAAACTATCTTTGAATATTATTCGATTCTCTGAATTACACCCTTGTCGACTACAGAACCGACTAATGTAGATATCTACTCAATCACCTAATCGAGTTTTTCCAAATGTAGTTCAATCACTCGACCGACTAATTCCAGGAGAAGTGTGATGAGCCATAAAAAATTCATGTTCCAAAAGTATCTAGGATAAGTGTTCCACTCATTTCCTTTAAGCATTTCTATAACTATCCAATTGATGTAATTTAACTTTTATGCATGTTATTAACAATGTCGGGGTCTCATGTAACTTCTCTAGGAAAAGTTTATCATTGATTTCCTCATCATGTTGTTGCAACTAACCAACTAATGTTATTTTGATTCCAAGGAATGTTTTTAGATATTATGAGGTCTAATAAGGATTATTGATGATAAACACATCAACGACTTCCTTACCACGTTATTGCAACTACCCACTAAGTGCATTTGTTCTTCCTTAAAAAAATGCATTATTGGTTGTGTAGATACATTTTTTAAACTACCCACTAAGTGTGTTTTATATTCCTTAGGTAAAATTTCATCACTTCTAGTCTTGACATGTTTCTGCAACCTCCCTTGAGTGTGTTTTGGCTTCATAAGGTAAAATTGCATCACTTGATGCCTTTCCATCTTGTTACACTTTCCTTTGCAATGAGTTTCACCTTGGGGTGGATGGATATAGAAAATGAATTCAAAGATTACTTCCATAAGTAAAATGTATAACCAAGTGTTCTATTGCATGTGTTCAAACAATGTAATTTGATCTTAGGGAACTCGATTTTACTTCACTTGGAGTGAAATATCCACTAAAGGTTGCATTACCACCTAGGAAGCTTTGAATTGGTACATTTTGTCCTAGATTTCCCATCACTAATATGCAGTGCCTAGAATGCCCTTGTTTCAAAATGTATTTGTCTAAGTTTTGTTAGATTAATGATATTGGTGTATGATATTTCTAGACATTGAATAATGATTTTCAATTCATTGAATGACTCTGTTGTTCAACAACACAAGTATTATGGAAGGACGAACACCTTTGGTAACCAATCACACAACCAAATCAAACATCAACACACACCGATGCTTTGGCGTGGTAAAACCCCTACAAGGAAAAATCCTCATCCCCAACCAATGTGGCCATAGACATTTTATTAGTAAAGAAAAGATTCTGGGAGATTTTACAAGAGGTTTCTCACAATCGATCATGGCAAATGACCTCATGCTCTTTAAATAGAGATCATGGACCAATCGTCTTAAGCCCTAAATAGTTGCTCATTACCCCTTAATTGGTGCATTTTACATTATAATGTTATTTTATTTATAATGTCCTCTTTAGTGGATTGGATTTGTAATTATACCTCTAGTTTCCTATATATACCAAGGACACATTTCATTTGAAATCATCTTATATTTATATTTGGTTCCTAACATATGGTATATTCAGTCAAAGGTCTTTTAGGGTTTCATTGCTACATCACGAGACACCTTATTTCCATGCTTTTTTCCTAAAATGTTTCATAAGGAGTGACTTGGAGGATATTTAGTAGATGGATCAAGACCTTGAACTCCGTAGGATATTCAAAGAAATTCATAGGGTAGTTGTGGTAAACATTTCAACTTCAGGTTCATCTTAAATTTGTATATAAAACCTATGTAAGATAGGGTATATAACTAATCATATTAACTAGTCTCAAAAAAAGTGTTTCGGGTAAAACAATTATAACTTATTCCTAGAGTATCTAAATTGAGTGGGAACTAGTTGCATTGGATATTGGAAACCCAGTTCATAAGTAGTTATGGTAAGAAGTTTTGGGATTTTATATCAATTATTTTGTGGGGCACACTATACAAGTGAGATCTCACGGAAAGGACAAAATCTCGACAAGTTGTGGGAAGTTACCATATACAATTCTACTTAGCACATCAATTTGGCAGTCGGACTATGGCATTGCGGATACAAAATATGAGGAGTCCTACAAAAGGAAGGAAGTTTCATACTCAGAAGGGTAGAAATTTTGGAGATACAATGAAAGGAAGATTGTCTAGTAGAGACACCTCAAAATCAAGGTTTAAGAGTGATACTTGGCTAAAATGCCACCAAAGGGAACTTCTACACCAAATAAACGGACAATCCTACTTGGACTCTTTATGAAGGGGGAAAGAGAAATGTCAAGGGACATAAATGATTTTAAAAAGAAGAAAGTAACAAAAGATAAACTACAAGAGATGAAAGCTAAGTTGGATGCAATAAATACTAAGATGGATGGTTTAAAAGGGGAGATCATGGAAGGATTGAAAAATTTCTAATAGAGAGGACACATAAAAGTGAAAAATGTATCCAAGAGTGAGTGAGGACACAAGGAAGGTGAATCAGAATGGAGAAAGAATCAACTTAGGTTTGAAGACCAACCATGTTCCCTAGATGTTCGATATGAGGAAGTTTGATGGCAAAGGACCCTATCACATGGATACTTGAGATGGAGAAATTCTTTGATCTACATAATGTGCACATACACGTAAAAGCTACAGTGCTACTTTATATTTAGAACCCAATCAATTTGTATGGTATCGATGGTTGTTCTCGCCAAGTCACTTGTCACTTGGAAAGGAAATTTTCACGGAGAAATGATAGCACACTATGGGGATGCAAGGAGCAATACCTTTTTCAGCCAATTGATAAATTTCAATAAAAATGGTTCGGTTACATAGCACATTGAGAAATTACAAATATTGAATATAAAGGTAACTTATATATATTCGGATAGTGCACTTGATTGGTATATTCATAGGAACTTTAAAGGATAACATTCTTATGAGGTTCATCTTTAAGAACCAAATCATTGGAGAATGCATTTAGGGTGCCAAAAATACTAAAAGTAAAAATGGCTATGGCTACTAGAAGGACCAATCCTAAGATCTGCAGAAAATAATGCTCCTTCTAAAACACCTCAAACTGGGTTGTACCTCAACAATTAGAGGAAAGAAAACAAAAGGTTTATGCTTTAATTGTGACAACAAGTACAATTAGGGACATAAGTGTGGTGAGAAGAAATTATTACATGGTGTGAAGATAAGAACAAGAACCATATCAAGATGAAACTTATAAAGAACATTTGTTATAAAGAGTTCCCACGATGTATGTATTGATACGTGGCTAGAGGGTAGCACTCCTCAAACCCTCAAGGTCGAAGGATATATCAAAAGAAAAGAGTATGAGTCTTAATTGGTTGTGGGTACTCATAATTTATTTCACTATAAATTATCCAAAGCTCCAATTTCTTTGTATATCAACCAAAGTTTCAAGTAATGATTTACCAGATGGAGGAACTATAAATTTCTCGGGAAGTACAATGAATCAATGACTACTATATGGGGGAATATGTAATGAATAGTGCAATGATTTTTATATACCATGGTTGGTGTTGATGTTCTACTAGAATCCAATGGTTACAATCATTAGGAACAATGGCTTTTAGTTTTCATGGGCATGAAATTTTGATTGGAAGGAAAAACAATTGAGTTAAGAGGTATCATTGGGAAACTTCGGTGGGTGATAATCTCTAATGGCATGACAAAGTGTGAAAAGAGGGCATCAAGGTGTTGTGCACAACACACACTCACTAGATGTTCAAACATCTAAGCCATCTATTCCTCTAGATCTCAAAGGGATCATTGATAAAGCATTTCAAAGTATTTGAAGATATTACCAAAGGTCCTCCACCCACCCTTTCGAAATCATGATCATGATATTGCTAATTCACGGATTGTTCTTTTAACATCGAGGCCATATAGATACCCATATACTTGAAGGTGAAGTGGTGCATGGTTGAAGAAATGTTAGAAGTACGACATTATTATACCTAGCCAAAGTTCTTACCTAGCACCCGTTGGTAATGGTATTCAGAAAAGATGGATCATGAATTGTATGTGTCCAGATTATAGAGATCAACAAGATGACTATTATTAAATACAAGTTCCCGTCATTGATGAATTGTTAGTTGAACTACATGGAGCAATCTATTATTTCACAAAGTTGGAATTCAGCTCGGGGGTATCATCGATTAGAATGAAGGAAGAAGATCAAAAACAACATTGAATTCATGAAGGCCATTATGAATTTTGGTCATGCTGTACTTCATCTGCCTTCCATTCCAAAGGTTTGATGAATTCCATTTCAAGCCTTCCTTCACAAATTTGTGTTAGTACTTTGAGTGATATACTAATCTATAGAGAGTCTTGGGAGGATGGTGTTCAACATGTTGACAAGGTGCTACAACTCTGAGCGAAACAACTATATACCCAAACCATCCAAATGTTTTCTTTGGAATTGAAGGGAGGTAGAGTATTTGGGTCCATATTGTATCTCATGAATGTGTCAAGGTAGACCTAACAAGATTAGCATGCATGATGGACTGACCGATTCCAAAACATTGAATAATATTAGAGGGATTTTGGGTTTGACAAGTTACTCTGTGCAATTTTGTTCAACATGGAAGAATACTTAACCACTTTTATGACACTAACTTCTGAAAAGGGATGCATTTTCTTGGACTCCAGTGACTAAAGATTTTGAACAACTTAAAGGGTAGAGTGAAAAGCTCATCTTGACCACTCCAGGACTTCCACCAAAACCTTTATTGTGCGGAGATGTGATTCTGCACAAGTAGATGGTATTGTCCTAATGCAAGAAAGAAGGCTAGTTTGAAAGTTGACTACTCGAGGAAAGGACTTACAAACCCATTTATGAGAAGGAAATGATGAGGCACTTCAAGGTCAAAACAAATCATGATAGTCTTAAATGCACTTCTTGCAACAAGAATATCTTTGAGAGAACAAAAAAATGGGTAGCAAGATATTATGGGTTATGGTTTAAAATCATCTATATAAAGGAATCAAAGCATTGTGGAGACTGCTCAAGGAAGGATATGTATATGTTGAGGCTTTTCTCTGTTCTATCTCAATCATCTAACCCGATTGGATATAGAAGCAAGGGATGGAGAATGGAAGAATAGTGAAAAGGTGGACTTTTCCATTTCAAAGAGGTTACCCAATAGGATTCACAGTGCATGGTCACATTTACATGGAAAATGATTCACTATGGTACTGAATCCCTTGGTTTTTATGTAAGAACTCCAACTCAAACAAAGAGACACAATTGGAATTGCACACCTCTCTAATAGGAGGGCCGAGATTTTTAAAACCTACCATAGGGTCAAGGGGTACTTTAGGATGGCCTTGAAACTGATGTACAGTTTTGTGGCGAGAATGTTTGGTTTTGCCAAAAAAAAGGTGGAAACAATAAGACCCAGGGTTTTACAACCATTATCCATCCCAAGTCACATTATTTGGGAGGAAGTTTCCATGGATTTCAACACAGGGTTACCAAAGTCTAAAGGAAAGAATGTCATCATGGTGATTGTTAATAGAATGACAAAGTGCCTTTACGTTTGTGCACCATCTCATCCCTTCAAAGTATAATTTCCATTCATGGAGGCATTCAAAGCCCCATGGCATCCCAAGATTGGTGTGAGAGATCCCATCTTCTTTGGACATTTTGAATAAATTATTTTTTCTTGTTTGTCTATTCAATTAGCTCATAGCTCATCCTATCATCCCTCAATCTGATGGACAAACCAAGATAATAAACAAATGTGCAGGAAGGCTACCTTAGTTTCTTTGTCTCGATAAACAAACACAATGGGTCAAATGGATTTTACCCTTGAGAATGGGCATAACTTACTTCCTTTCCATGTGAGCATTTATGTCACTCTATGGATACCACCCTCCTTCCATCACTGCTACTCTAAAATAAAAATCTAAGGTTTAGCAGTGGAAGCTCACATCAAGCATCAACAACAAGTTCTCTAAAACTTAAAGGACAACATGGCCATGGCATGGGGTGCATGAAACAACAAGTAGATCAACATAAGTAGTGAAAGAGGAAGTCTTTGAAGTGATGGGGGATTGGGTGTTTTTAAGACTACAACCATACAAGCAGGTGTCCCTCAAACAAGCCAAGGGATGTCAGTATCACCAAAGTACCATGGACCTTATAAGGTGTTGCAAAATATTGGTACTATGGCATACAAATTAGTTTCCTGCACCTTCCAATTTTCAGACATGTTACATACTTAAAGAAGGTTATAGGTGGTGACCTGATCGGTTCAAAATATATTGCAGGCAGCGAGGAAGGAAAAATCGTGTGGAGCTTGAATCATCACGACTACAAGAATTCACAGTTGAGAATAGATCCGAGAATTATCTCATTTTAATGTGGAGGAAACTACCATTTGAATATTCCACTTGGGAAGATGAGTATTTTACTCGAGAAGCATTCAGTTACTCAATCATTGAGGCTAACCTGCGATGTCTCCAAGGGGAGGCATGGTAAGGCTAAATATGGTAAAAGCTCATTACATAGTGGGGCACCTTACATTAGTAATGTTCTTTTATTTATACCATCTTTGAGTCCATTAGTTTGTAATTATACCTCTAGTCTCCTATATATACAAGAACACATTTTTATTCTAGGAATCATATTGTATTTGGAGCAATTTATGGCAGGCATAGAGGTTTCCCCTCGAAGGGCTGTATCACAATTCTCTACTCTTTTTCAAAGGCATTAGGTACTTATTCTAGGGTTTTCTATGCTATATTGATGTTGGTTCCTAACATATGCAGTTGTTAAGCACAGAATCAATGGTGCAGTTAAGTTTGAGGAGAATATGAACCGTGGGATCACTCTATGTGCGAAACATATCATGGCCAGTCCGGATCCACTCTATGTTGGGAACATATTCTGACCATCAGATTTCCTAACTGCAAATGCAAACTAATTCATACTAAATAAACAAACTAAGAAAAACACTTTTACAGCACGACACATTAGACCAGTAGATGGCAGCAAGTGTCACAAATATCATACCATCGCCCAAAGAACAACTTGGGATACAATTGAAGGATTTACAATGGTGACTGTGGGAGGAAGGGAGGAGGAATTGGAGCCTATTCCCCATTAATGAAAACTTCCTAAACTCTAACATAGATCGAAGTTTGGAAAACTTAAACATGTAAGATACTTTGTGAAAATGTAAACTGATATTATCATAGTGAAAGAGCAATTCAATTAACTTGATCATGAATGGGTTTCGATGAAGAGTTTGTGCTTCGATGTGTTGTTGGAAGACAATGTTAGTGGGTCTTTGCCAGAGCAGTGGAACTCGATTGGCATAGGGATGGTTGGATTGTTGCTTTGCTGAAATCCAAACTTTAGAGGATCCCTTAAAACCTAGGAGCTTCCCCTGTTTTCAGGCTACTGGTATACAATACTCTACTTCTTCTAAATAAATAGCAATAGCATTGTTTTACATTTCCAAGTGAGAGGTCTTGAATCAAGGATGAAAACATAACTTGTGGTAGACTTCCTATCATCAGGGTCACAGGCCCAATATGAATCAGTGAAAAAAAACCAATAAAGGAGTCCCCACTGAGCCGTAATGTATCTAGAGGCTACAGGCCTGCCATGTACATAGAGAAGTATCCTTTTAGGTTCTTTCCAATGGATTTCATTAGGTGTTTGCATATAGTGGGAAACAAGGAGGTCAACAACAAAGAGCGATCCAGGTGTGAGGTGTAGGTTAAAAGTATAAAGAGAGCTACCACACAACTAAGCCCCTGTGATCTGAGGTTGCATCAACCCGGGAGAATGCAGTGTGATAATCATGATCTAGACTAGAAGGGAGAAGGTCTTGGTTTACAATCATCCATGTAAGCGACGAAGAAGGTGAACAAACATGCTATATTGGGGAGAAAAAATCCTTCATTGGTTTCAAAACAGCGATTAGGGAAATAGTGCAAAAAAACCTAAGTTTGACATTTCAAATTTATTCTTGAGGCTATTTCACATGGTTTAAAGGTTTTGAATCACTACCGATGAGGATAAGGTCTTCAACATAAAGGAAGGGATTTGAGATGGATTCCTACTTTCAGGTATAGACATTGGGATCATAATGAAATCTAGAAGTGGTGTCAATAAGAAAGTTCTCCATTTTATACCAAGCTTGGGGAGCTTACTTAATACCATAAAGAGAGATTTCTTAAGGCAACAAACAAGGATAGAGTCATTTTGGACATAGCGAGGAGGTTCTTACATGTAGATTTATTCTTACAAATCTATGCTTCAAGAAAGAATATTTAAAATCCATCTAATGCACCTCCCATTTATATGTAAGGGAAGCAGGAGTAAGAACAAGGTGGATGGAATTCATTTTAGCTTCTAAGGAAAGGTTTCATTATAGTCAACTCTCTCATTCAACTTAGGAGAATCACTGGCAACTAGCAGAGCTTTGTCTTTTAACACTTCCATCTTGTGGATACTTAGTTCTGTAGACCCATTTGTGCAAACCAAATTTTTCTTCCTTTTGGAAGGGTACAAGATCCAATTATCATTTGGCCATTCAATAGCCACACTTCATTCATTCCCACATTTGTGCTCTAATCTGGATGACCTGAAGCTTCTCAAATGTCTCTAGATCATGATTCTCTAAAACTTGATCCAAAGAGAATAGAACTACTTTGGAGCTGTGAACATTTTATGACATTGATGAAATATCACCAACAAGATCACCATCTACTTCATGTGTTGAACAGGCGGACCTCTAGGGAGAGTTGAGGAGTTGGTGGTGTTTTTTCAAGTTCAAAGGACTCATCTAAAGGAAGGGGAGAAGGTGGAGATGGATTTTCATCCCCACTGTCATCACCTGAATAAGAAACCATAATAGGAGCAGAGGAAAGAAGGAACAAACGTCGAAGATGGTTCGCGGGCTGAAGAAGGCACAATCGTCTAATTAGGCTACAGAGGCCAAGAGATTTTCATCAAATTTAACATCTCTTCTAATAATAATTTCATTACAATGTGGTTGAAGAGTCTATAACCTTTTACATCTTGGAATAACCGACAAATATACACTTTTCACTTTAGGTTTGCAATGCTTTCATTTTTCTCATCAGGAATGTGAGCCCGTGTTATATTGTCAAATACACGGAAGTGAATTACGTTTGGTTTAATTTTAGTCCAAACTTCTTACGGTGTTATATTTTACAAGATCCTTTGTGGGAGTTTTATTTACTATGTAATTTTCACAATTGATTTCTTTTGCCCAATACTTTAGACTTAATCCCTTAAATTAGATCATACAATTAGTCATTTCTTTTAATGTGTGGTTCTTTCTGTAACACCATTTTATTGTGGTGTATATGGAATGGTATGTTTCATTTGGATGCCACCTCTTTAGTCACGATGGCATGGGGTATTGTTCACATATTACCTCCATTATATGTTCTTAACTTTTTTAATTTGATGTCAGTTCTTTTCTATAGGGGCCTTATAGGCCAAAAACTTGTCAAAAACTTCATTCTTAAGTTTTAAAATATAGAAGCCAAGTCGTCTCAAAGTAATCAATGAGAGTTAGAAATAATTACTTATAAAGAAGGAGAATAAGGTGGACCACACAAATCACTGTGAACAAGTTGCAAAGGGGATGAGGTGTGCCAGGAGGCATGTTTGCCAAAAATTTCCCAATGATGTTTGCCAATAACTTCCATTATTGTCCTGCATCTCTGCATGAAACAAGGGAAGACCAGTCACCGGCATCCCATTGATTACGTGGTTGTTGCCAATGGTGTAGTTTAGATAGCTGAAACCACTCATGCAAAGAAACTTGCTCAAGATCATCTCTATGAGCCAGAGAAAGAAACTAATGAAAAGATAATAAATAGAGTTGTCCAAACTTGTACAAACTGTATCATCAACAATTCCATTTTAAAACTTATATATAGGCTCTTTTAAGATCCTTGATTACAAATTGGTGAATTGAAAACTCTATGGTTTATCTTCCATTGAATGAGTGATTTGATATCTTTTGATAGAGGTTCTGGCAAATACTTGGACATACACAGCCTTTCAGATTTGAAATGATGATTTTCTACTTGAATTGTTCCATATCCTTCAACTAAAGAGATCATATCACACAACAAATATTTTTTCTTGGTGTTTAGTCATATGATAATAAGATGCTCGAGAATCAATAAATCACTCATGGAAGAAGAAGTAGAAGTTGTATTGAAGAGAAACCAAAAGAAAGCAGAAGAGATTACATGTCCACTTGAGAGAAGTAGTAGAATCAATATTGATGTTGTGCTTCTTCATTGTTGCCTAAAAGCTGCCATATTATTGAAACATTTGGACTCATCATGACCAGCGTTATCACAAAAGTTTTACAGTAATACGTTGGTCTTCTTACTTTTATATTTTGCTCGTTTGTCAACATTAGGAATGGAAGTTATGCGGTGTGGGTTTGGGACCCTTGTATTTCTTGTTTTTGTGGCGGGATGTTGCTTCTTGGAATTGTGGGTTTTATATTTGGATGGATGACTAAAGGCATTGTTGGCCAGTACACTGCGATTAATCGATCACCCAAAGTTGTACAAGCTTATCTTTCTCTCTAATCAAATCATTACAAAATTTCTCAAGACTATTTTTTTTATAAGTTGTCCCTAGAGCCTCTTACCATGGCACAAAGGTGGAGTAAACCACAGTTATGAACACCTAGCTTAGAAAGAATAATATAGATGCTGCTTGATCTTATTCTATCTTTATCTTACATTCTTCACATAATGTTCTAAGTGTTTTAAACTTAGATAAGATAATATTGTCAATGCAAGAAAAATCATTTTGAATTAAATGATTGCCGATTTTTATAATTTATTTGTGCCGATTCAATCTTTTACCAATCTTCTTTAGGTTGATCAATTGATTGAAGGTGGAATACTATATCGGGAGAGATGGACATTATGATCAGTGCATGCTTAAGTCATTCCTATTATCCCATTTTGACTTTCTTATCAGCAGCATCAGTGGGTGTTGTTGTTTCCTTTCCCAAGGTAATACGGTACAAGCCGCGCTATCAAATCCTCCATATGGAATTTCCATTGGAAGTGAGTTGGTGTTGGCAAGAAAGAGATTACTTGTAGAAACCATATAGAGAGATGCAAATAATATATGGATTTAAATTGAAGCCCACGATGATGTCACGGATGGAAAGATCTCAAAAGTTGTGCCGATTTTTAAATAAAATGACATTGAAAATGGACTAAAATGAGAGTTATGCCCTTTTAAAAAGAAGGCATAAACAATAACGAAAGGACCACATGATGGTGTAATTTGTTTTATGAAGTGATGCAATTTATAAAGTGGGGATCACTTTTACAATGGGATTACTTTATAAATGAAAGATGCATGCAAAATAAATAACTCTAAAATAATAAAATATTATTAAAGCTATGCGAGTGATTCACTTTTATAGTTGAAGTGAAATACACTTTACAATTTTAGTTTCAAAAAAAGTAACAAAGAGAGACTTGAACTCAAAGACCTCTTATTTAATAAAGGCAAGTTTTAACCAGATGGTCTAACAAAACATATTGTAATGTTTAGCAAGAGGATTAGGGGTGTGGTTTTGTTGTTGTTGAAGATGGCCTTGGAGGCGTGCTAAGAGTATGCACCAACACAAGAAAAATAATTAAGCTTCTCGATGACAACAAGGTTAGATCTCAATTAGCTTGGGAGATGCACATTTTCCATATATGTTTTATGATTTTCCAAGATGCTTATGAGTTGGGGAAAGAACATATGCAGATCTAAAAGAGTAGAAACCGAGAAATAAATAATATAAAACCAAAATAATACTACGCAAAAAAATTTCAAATGTGTATCCAGGCTTTATAACTCCGGATCTAGCTGAAATGGTCATACGTTGGATAAACAGAAACCTTTTCGAGTGAAAAAAAAGTGTTCTAATAACCGAAGCGAGTGTTACGAGATACAATGGAACAATCCTCCCTCCCATAAATGTCTGAAATTGACATGGAAATGGAGATGGAGAACTTAGCGTCCTTCTGATCACCACAGCAGGGAGGGTCTTCAAATGCTCGTCTGTGGTGAGAACGGGTATTCTAAGGAGGGATGAACACCTTTAGTAGCCACTCAAACAACCAAATCAAGATCAAACACACACCGATTTTGATGTGGGTAAAACCCCTACAGGGAAGCATCCACAACCCCAACCAACCACGACCACTTGGAGGAGTTTATTAATGAAAAGAAAAAGATTACAGAGATTTTACAAAGAGAGAGAGTTTCTACAATTGATCATGGAGCAAGGTGACCTCCATGCTATTTAAATAGAGATCATGGACCCAATCAGTTGTAAAGCCACAATTCAATGGCCATTAAGATCTAGGATAATATGAACCATCAGATACCACTCTATATTGAGACATATTGTGACCGTCGGATTTCCTTAACTACAAATGCATACTAATGCTTACTAAGGAAACACACCTAGCGACAAATTAGACCTAGTAGATCTTAATTAACTCCTATGTTTCTAAATATTCTAACACTCTGGAGCTCTTTAGCTTATAGAAATTCCTTCTTTAGAATACAATGAATAATAATGAGTGGATGGATTAAAAAATATACAATAGAAGTTCACCATGAGTTTGATAGGTTGTCAATGTGTTTAAACTTCATTAGGAATCACATCAAGGATTTCTTTAACTTTAATATTATCACACATCTTCAACTTCCTTCATTTTCTTTGAAGATAAATAAGCATCTTTGTAAAATAATATCATTTTGTGAAGGTGCACACTTTGCTTCAAGAAACAATGTTTCTTTTGACAAATAAAAGTATCCATGGTCAAAACAAATTAGATTCCATCTCTATTCATCTCCTAGATTTATTTAAACTTAGCATTCATTTCTTGCTTGTTGAATCTCATCAAATGATGAAATGGTAGTTACATTGTTTCCATAAGATATTGACTTATTGCTTGAATAGTCTAGGTATCATTTTACTACATCAAATAACTATTAATTAACATGATCTAGTAACATTTTCATTAAACATTGGTGAATACACAATGTGTGTAGTAAAGTTGGGGTCAATTAATCTCACTTGGTGTTTATCTATGTTAAGTATTTACACATAAATATTATTCATACAAATGTTATGATTATTTCCCAGAATTGTATCTCAAGCACTTGTACTTTCATCCCATTATGTAAACATTACAATTTCAAACTTGGATGGTTTCTTAGTAATCTTTCACAATAAGTATGGTGGAAATAAAACACACCAAGAAAACAAGGCCGACCAGGAGGCCAAACATTCAATAACAATATCAAACTAATCTCAAACATTTAATCAAAGATTCATCATGAGGGTAAATCATTTGATCACCATTGAGAGAGAACTCAATAATTTATACCATGGAAGGAAAACAATCACATAAAATAACACAAGAATGAGGAAGGCGTCCTGAGTTAACTCACATTAGATAGGCATGAAAAAAAATCATGAAATAGAAATAAAAAGGAGGTTTCACTCCTTAGGGTATAGGGATATTCAATCAAAGATTCATCATGAGGGTAAATCATTTGATCACCATTGAGAGAGAACTCAATAATTCATACCATGGAAAGAAAACAATCACATAAAACCAATGTTTACCACAAAGCAATGAACATGTCTCAAGGTTAATTCACATTAGATAAGCATGAAAAACATTCATGAAATAGAAATAAAAAGGGGGTTTACCCTTCAATACCTTTATCTTTTCCATAAGTGAGGTGCTTAAGGCAAGATTATAATTAAAACCAAATAAAAATTAAGACTTGTAATGTGAAAAATGAAAACAAAGTTACTATAATAACTAAAAGAATTATATAGTAAGAAAACAAATTGGGCTCTAAGATGAAGTTGATGTATACCTTTGTCATTTAAGGAGACAAATCACTACATAGAGGCGTCTCTATGTAATGTGTAAAATGAAAACAAAGTTACCATAATAACTAAAAGAATTAAATAGTAAGAAAACAAATTGGGCTCTAAGATGGGATTGATGTATGTATACCTTTGTCATTTAGGTGATGCTACATCTCTGTCCAAAAACAAAGGGATTCTATAAATAGAATTACACTATCTAGAGTAGACTATTTTTTATTATTTTGTTATTATTTATCATTTTATGTGTATCAACATTTGGAAAATAACATTGTTGTAATTTTTCTATACCTATTGTTTTTCTATTTATACTTGAGTTAGCCTAATGGTTTCATATTCATCAATGATCATATTTACGTTCCAAAAAATTCTAATGAAGAGTAACAAATTGGATCAAGGTAGAGGCAGGCTCCATAACCTGGCGCTGGAAGGATCGTATTACGAGGCTACACATCCACTTTAACAATTCCAGCACTTTACTCTCACTCCTACCGCGATTTTAATAAAACAGCTGATGATCTTTCAAAAAGAGCGCTCTTGGACAGCGAGCGTATTGGTAAGATCGTGTATAATCGGTGGACAGATAATGGGCCAGGTCTCACACATTTCATTAATGTATTTTGACCATTAATCCATGATCAAGGTTTAGTCTTTCTGCAGGATGGAGGCAAAGTTTTTCTCATACTACAGGATATCATTTTTGGTTTGTATCTGGATCTCTGATCTCTGCAATCAGAGGCACCCTCTAATTATAGCTCGGCAGACAAAACTTTGAATTCGGGCTGTATTGCTTGGTCTATGACCGTTTATCTAGCCCTTATCAGCCTCATTAAGATTAGAAGGAACAGAATTGTAACTTTTTTATATTAACTAATATAAGTGCAGTTTTCTTGATTGGAAAAAGTAACAAATTGGATTTGTTGGGACTGGGATAAGTTTTTCGTAATTTAATTGGCCGTCAAAGTCAAATCAATCAACCATTGAAGACTGCCATAGGTTTTCGTAGTCCAATTTGACAGGATAATCACTGAGAACATCAACGGGGATTCGCAGGTCCCGTGACATTACACTAAGGATTTACTTTTGCAGTTGATGGGGTTTCATCTCAGTCTGTACGACATTGCTATTCGGGGAACGTTGGTTTTGCTACGGACAGCCAAATCATTACATCAACGGGGATTCGCAGGTCCCGTGACATTACACTAAGGATTTACTTTTGCAGTTGATGGGGTTTCATGGCGAGCAATATCCAGCCTGCAGAGTCTTTAAGACTCTGTCAGCGAACTGCCCATACATCTGCCATGGAGCATGACCATCCAGCCACCCTCGACGTCGTGCTCGGTTCGGCGACCTCCGTTTCCGTTTAGGGTGGGCGATGACCATGCAGTGGGCTGTTCCATGGTCCAACCGTGTTGCATTCATCAGTGCATGCATTTTCCATCTAGCAGCCATGCTAATGACCAGATCTCCCACAAGTTAAGGTACATCGGATTAATGACCAGATGTCTGACGATTTGCTCCAGCTAGTTAAGGTACATCGAATTAATGACCAGCACTGACACTACAAGACCTCGTAAATACACTGTCTTGCAATTGAAAATACAAAGATTTAAAATTTAAAATGGTGCGCCTTTTATTCCAATTCTCCTTAAAAGGCCACTATTTTTAAATTTCAAATATTACGAACTGTGAATGTGTTATTATAATTTTACAGTTTCAAAGTGTTGGTTATTAGAATTACGAGATAAATTTGGATTTGATATTTGATAAATAGATTATAATGTTTGGAAAAAGGCTAAACTTTTTATGTTTTAATGTTATTTATTTATTATTATAGAAATTTTATAGATGGTACACATTTAAAATTAAAAATTAAATTAATCAAATAATTATTATTATAATTTTTAATGAAAAATAAATTTAATGTCGAAATATCTTAATATAATGACATTGTGCAATATTAATATGTGATATTTACAATTATTATCAATTTAAAAATGATTTTTTCTATATTATTTTAAGTGGTTGGAAAATATCAATTAATTTAAAACTAATTTTTCCTCATATTATTTTAAATGGTTGGAAAATATCAATTAATCAAAGTTTTAAAGTACTTATAAATCTGAATATTGGTCTATATGACTAAATTTTTTCACACTGTTGAATTGTGTTTTACACACATAGTTTAGTAGAGTGTATTTTATAATTTCATAGTATCTTTGAAATTTGAAGATATAGTTAGTTTTATTAGCTAGATTTCAAATTGTTGTATTTTATTTTTCAAATAATGAGTTTGGTGGGGGAATTCATTGAATAACACAAGCACCTCCTACATCCAGGGGGAATATCACCTTAAACTTTAAATAAAATAAAAAATTACAGTAAAAATCTTTAAAATATAGTTAATACACAATGGACATCAAATAGATAAGGGAAAGAGTACCTCTAACTTCACATAAAATTTCTACAACAATTGAAATAAATAATAAGTAAGTACTTGAGTAAAGGGACTTGTTGAATCTTGTTTAAAGGAAACTTATTATTAATCTAATAAATCAATGGCGAGAATTTAAAAACATATGAATGAAATGCTATAATATATGGTGGAAACTAATAAAATTTTTTTTTTTTAAATGTTATAATATACTTAATTAATCTACACTATTTTAAAATATACATATTCTTCAAAAATTAGATTTTGATTCTTAAAACAATAATTCAATGCCAAAACTGTGATGAAATGATTTCAAATGTGATATTGATGAGATAAATAAATGAGGCAAACATTCCCTACCATCTTAATAATATGATATATTTTTGTAATTTTTTTTCTTTATCTATTTTTTTTATTTTATTATCATGATTATTATTTTAATAATATTAAAAATATTAATTAAAAAATGATTTTTCATTTTGTGTTTTTTTTAATATGAGTGATGAGGTTGATTTTTATATGATTTTTTTGTATTTTTTAATAATTTGGATAAAGGGATTATTATGACTTAGGAAGCAATAGTCATTTAATTGGTTTGTTTGATGATGATGATGAGAGAAGAAGAACATCCACTGAAACATATTTGGTTTATGGGACCTTAAGAGAATAAGGATGACTTGCAATTCTTTAAAATTTTTGTTTGTGTTAAAGAAAAACATTAAGAGAAACTTGCAATTCTTTAAAATTTTGTTTGTGTTAGAAAAGCATTAAGAGAAGCTTTTGTTTGTTTGTTGAGGGTTTTCATGTCGTAATAATAATAATAATCTATTTTTAAGGTCACGACCAAGCCAGCACACCAAATTGGTGTATGAGACCCCCTTGTTTGTGGGACAAGGGACATAGTTTTTTTTCTACCTCAAACAATTTTATATTTAGCCTAAAATTAATCTTCCATTCTCTCCATATACTGCCATTCTATTTTGAATGGTTAATGTATGATTTTTATACTTCGAGACATTTTGACCCATAATGAATAATAAATGTATAGCATTTTCAATTTGTTCCTCTAAACATTTACATGATTAATCAACCCAACTTATTTTTAATGTCTAGAGTTAATAGAGCAAGATTTGTATTGTAAGTCTTAAGATATTTGATTTTAATTAAAAATAGTTATCAAATATTGTAATTAGGGATATAAGATTTTATGCTAAGTTGGTTAGTAAGATCAAGATTTTAGAAAGTGTTTGTTAGGATTTTTAGTCGAGAAGAATAGATTTAGAATAATTAGTTAGCTAAGTATTCTTCCAATATAAGATGTTTAAAGTCACTACTTTATACCATTATAGAATGTTGAAGTGGTAGGTTTGTGCCAATTTTGTATAAATTCAAGATAATCTCAAATAAGAAATGGCTTTACATTTAAAAAAAAATTATCAACATCTTTCTATATATTTTCCTTCTCTTTGTGTCATATTATTTCTCACTAATGTTCATAGTCCTTTCTCATAAGGAATGTAAGCTCAACATTATTGTTCTTTTGCTTCTCGTGGTTATAGTATTCTCCATTGTTGTGTTTGTGTCTTTAGTATGGAATTTATAATTCTTCCATCCTCATCGGCCCGCCTGGTATCTCTACGTGGAGTATCACAAGTAGCATTAAAGGTATATTTAACATTCAAAACAGTTTACAATAGAAATATGCTAATGGAGGATGCATCTTACTCCAACTTTTCACTCTTTATTCTGAAAATGACCAAGGTAGATATGCAACTAGATAACCTTATAGATGCATTATATTTTAAACAACATATGGGCAATAGTGATAACTAAAACAACCACATTGAAATATACTCGATATACGTCAATCCACATATATCAAAGACATTTATGTTATTTTATGTTCTCATGCACATAAAATGTGCTTGATATACATTGGTCGATGTATATTGGAAATGATTCCATGGGGTTGTGCAATTAACATCTTGGGCATAGCGCATAAAGGAAGGATTAATATACTGGAAATTTAAATGTTATACTAATAATAAGAATAATGATGATGACGATGATGATGACCATCGTCTACCATGACCAGGTTAAGTCAATGTACATGGTCATGGTTGACCATGGTTAAATGTGATCATGGTTGAGTTGACCATGAACATGGTTGACCAAGTTAACTATCTATACTTATGTAGAAGTTGCATATGATTGACTATGATTGAATAAATTCAGTAAATTTAATTATTAATAGTGACAATAAAAAAATAATGATGATGGTGGTGGTGGCGGCAATGATGATATTAATTTAGACTAAATAAGATTCTAATTAATTAGGTTTAGTTAGGAATAGTTAGATAATATTAGGGGTTGATTAGGGTTTTATTGAATTTGGATGCTTGATAAGGAATGAAGGTGGGTTATGTTAGATTACAATATTTCAAAGGGAATAAAAAATGGTTTTCTCTCATTGCGACATTAAACAAGGAGTAAAGGATTGTTATGTCACATTTTGACATTTCAAAAGGAATAAAAGAGCATTATGTCCCATTATGCATATGGTAAATAATACAAGCTTATCGGTCTTTAATATCGTGTTTGACTAAGGATAACTAAGTTAACTAGTATTGATTATCGTAACTTATGTTGATCAATATTGACTATTGTTGAGTAATGTTGACCAAGTTGACTAATAATTGTTTTCATTGATATGTTGAGTAATGTTGACCAAGTTAACTAATACTTGCTTTAGTTGATATGTTGAGTAATGTTGATTAATGTTGCAAAGTTAACTAAGTTTAATAATGATTTAAGTTGACTAATATTAATTAATATGACCAATGTTAACTAATGTCAAGAATTAAGCGACCAATGTTGAGTACATTAGCTAATGTTTCCTCATATTGACTAATGTTAACGAATGATTATTTATGTTGACTAAGTTTACTAATGTTTATTAATTCATTATTAGTGATCTTAGTCAAGATTACTTAAATTAGAAAACAATAATCAACGTTTTTTTGGAGAATAAAAGTTGTTTGCATCACATTGTGATGTTCAACAAAGAATAAAAGTTGTTTGCATCACATTGTGATGTTCAACAAAGAATAAAAGTTGTTTAGAGAATAAATTTGTTTGCAGGACTACATGAACAGAGATTTCATTAGCCAAGAGATATTATTTGGCGGGGATTTTTCTGCGGCATGGCCATTGTAAACTGTCGGGTGCATTTAATCAACTCAAAGGCTAGTTAAGTATGTACTATCGCGACCATAACGTCACCCCACTTCTATACTGGAAAGCATGGCATTTCCAATAGGTGCTTAGCGCTTTCCCTACTACCACCGGCACTGTTGACGGATGGGAACATCATTGTTTAAGTAGATGTTGGTTACAATCTCACAAGAGCCGAACTTTGGCGTTGTTTCAACACTGAGAGCACCCATCATACAAAAATACTTATTTTCCATCCACTGTAACTGTAACTTGATGAAATTTTACATCAGGAACTATGACCTAAGTAAATTTAACCTCAGGAACTATGACCTTAAGAGCTTTGACCTCAAGAACGATGACCATCCCCCAACTATTGTGAAGGCTCCGAGGTAATTCTATGATGTGTAATACCTCCCAATCACCCTTATGTACCATGTCTTGGATGAAGTAATATTTGATCTCAATGTGCTTCGACCTGTCATGAAATACTTGATATGCGCATTTTGGCTTCTGTATATGCGCATTTTGGCTTTTGTATATGCACATTTATAGAAACAAAAATGCGCATATACGAAAGCTCGCTTCCGTATATGCGCATTTTTCCTTCTATATATGCGCATTTTGGCTTCCGTAAATGTGCATTTTTTCCTTCTGTAAATGCGCATATACGAAAGCTCTCTTCCAAATATGCGCATTTTGTCTTCTGTATATGCGCATTTACAGAAGACAACTTCCATATATGTGAATTTTGGCTTATGTATATGTGCATTTATGGAAGCCAAAATGTGCATATACGGAAGACAAAATGTGCATATACGGAAAAGAGCTTCCGTATATGCGTGTTTTTGGCTTCCATAAATGCGTATATACAGAAGCCAAAATGCGCATATATGGAATCTCTCTTCCGTAAATGCACAATTCTTCCTTTCGTAAATGTGCATATACGAAATACAAGCATATATGGAAGAGAGCTTCCGTATATGCGCATCTTGGCTTACGTAAATGCACATTTTTTCCTTCTGTAAATGTGCATATACGAAATCCAAAATGCACATATACGGAAGCTAAAGAAGATCTCTTTCGTATATGTGCATTTTGCCTTCCGTATATGCACATTTACAGAAGGAAAAAATGTGCATTTACGAAAGAGAGATTCCATATATGTGCATTTTGGATTATGTATATGCGCATTTGCGAAAGCCAAAATGGGCATATACGAAAGACAAAATGTGCATATATGGAAGAGAGATTTTGTATATGTGCATTTTTGGCTTCCGTAAATGTGCATATACGGAAGTTAAAATGTGCATATATGGAAGTTCTCTTCCATATATGCACATTTTTCCTTTCGGATATGCGCATTTACGAAATAAAGCTTCCATATATGCGCATTTTGGCTTATGTATATGCATATTTACGGAAACCAAAATGCGCATATATGGAAGCTTTCTTTCGTATATGTGCATTTTTCTTTCCGTATATGTGCATTTTGGATTCCATATATGCGCCATTTTTCCTTCTGTATATTCGCATTTATGGAAACCAAAATGCGCATATACGGTAGCTCTCTTCCGTATATGCGCATTTTGGCTACCGTAAATGCACATTTTTTCCTTCCGTAAATGCGCATATATCGAAGCCAAAATGATGCACTTTCCTTTCTACAACTTTCCATCCCCATTCCATGCAATGATACCACTAGGGGACTCTCTCAGTTGATTTCCAAGTCAAATAATAGATCAAGAAAGTTACTCTCCTTCACTCCACTAGAAACAAAAAAAATTTACCTCTTCCCACTGAGCTTAAGACCTCCATGAGTTTATCGGGCACCTTCCTAGTTGGATTTCCTCTACATAAGGGAGTCCCTTCTCTGCTACATAATCCCTTGGAGACCACACTTTACAAAATCCAAAATGTGCATTTTACCTTCCGTATATGTACATTTACGGAAGCCAAAAATGCGCATATACGAAAGCTCTCTTCCGTATATGTGCATTTTGGCTTTCGTAAATGCACATATACAGAAGCCAAAATGCACATATATGGAAGCTCTCTTCCATAAATGCACATTTTTTACTTTCGTAAATGCGCATATACGGAAGAGACTTTATGTATATGTGCATTTACGGAAGGAAAAAATGCGCATTTACGAAAGCCAAAATGCGCATATACAGAAGCTCTCTTCCATATATGCTTGCCTTCCGTATATGCGCATTTACGGAAGAGAGCTTCCATATATGTGCATTTTTTCTTCCGTATATGCGCATTTACGGAAGAGAGCTTCCATATATGTGCATTTTTTCTTCCGTATATGCGCATTTACAGAAGTAAAAAATGCGCATATACGGAAGAGAGCTTCTGTATATGCACATTTTGTTTTTCGTATATGTGGATTTTGGCTTCCATAAATGCACATATAAAGAATCCAAAATGCACATATATGGAAGCTCTCTTCCGTAAATGCACATTTTTGTCTTCCGTAAATGCCCATATATGGAAAAGACCATCCGTATATGTGCACTTTGGCTTCCGTATATGCGCATTTACGGAAACCAAAATGCGCATATATAGAAGGAAAAATGTGCATATACATAAGAGAGCTTCCGTATATGCGCATTTTGGTTTCCGTAAATGTGGATATATAGAATCCAAAATGCTCATATACGGAAGACAAAATGCACACACACATATATATATATATATATATAAGGCAAAATGCACATATACAGAAGGAAAAATGCATATACACAGAAACTCTGAACACAATATGGACATTGTGAGCTTGAGGTGGTGCCAAAATGAATTCCATTCACCTTGTTCTTTCCCTTGCTACCTCACATAAATGGGAGGTCCATCAGATGGATGTTGAATCTACCTTCTTCATATTATAAAGAAAAAAAATAGATAAAGAAAAAAAAATAGATAAAAAAAATAGATAAAGAAATAGATAAAAAAAATAGATAAAGAAAAAAATTACAAAAATATATCATATTATTAAGAGGTGCGGAATGTTTGCCTCATTTATTTATCTCATCAATATCACATTTTAGTATTGTTTTAAGAATCAAAATCTAATTTTTGAAGAATATGTATATTTTAAAATAGTGTAGATTAATTAAGTATATTATAACATTCTATTTATGTTTTTTTAAATCTTTGTTATTAGTTTAGTGTACATTAATTAAGTATATTATATCATTTCATTCATATGTTTTTAAAATCTTTGTTATTGATTTATTAGGATTAATAATAGGCTCTTAAACAATATTTCCAACAAGTCCCTTATTAAGCATTTACTATTATTTATTTCAATTGTTGTAGAAATCTTATGTGAAGTTAGAGGTACTCTTTCCCTTCTCATTTGACGTCCATTGTGTATTAACTATATTTTTTAAAGATTTTTATTTGTAGATTTTTTATGTGAAGTTTAAGGTGCTATTCCCCTGGATGTAGGAGGTGGTTGTGTTATTCAATGAAATCCCCCACCAAGCTCATTATTTGAAACTCATTATTTGAAAAATAAAATACAACAATTTGAAATCTAGCTAATAAAACTAACTATACCTTCAAATTTCAAAAATACTATGAAATTATAAAATACACTCTTCTAAACTTTGATTAATTGATATTTTCCAACCACTTAAAATAATATGA